>LQNK01001853.1:105850-146939 GCA_001586405.1 Phoebis sennae | reverse complement strand
ATAACAACTATGTTCATTTTGTAGTCTACGCGAGCGAAGCCGCGGGCAAAAGCTAGTAAATTATAATTATTTGAGTAGCCGAGTATAATGTGTCTAACAGTGACTCAAAATAAAATAAAGTTCTGGTTAATAAAAATTAAAGAGATTTTTATAGTTACACAAAGCTTATTTAAGAAAGTTTACGAAATAAGGCCGTAAAGATACGTTATGTTCTGAAGATATTAGGATAATGATATTTATAAGGATTTGCGATATTAAATATTCATTTGAGATTTTTTAAATGAACACTATACAATACTTTAGCATAAACGGTGTATTTCACTCCACATCTGATTATAATTGTAAATATAATAATATCAATATAATAATAAGGCTACATCACGATATGTGTATGTTAAATCGAATAACAAATACGTACAAATTGATAGACGTCAATTTGTTTTTCATATATTTAGAAATAAACAGATTTTGTTAGGCCATACATTGGAGAATAAAAGGCAGATGGAGTGCGCCGTAGACTCGAGTGACGCCGAAAAGCAAATACAAAATACAAAAGCAAAAATAAGAACATCACATGTAACTAAAGATTAGTAGTTTTCGAACCTATTCATTACAACCAAACAAACAAACAGAATTTTCCTCTTTATAATATTAGTGATAGAGAGATATACAAACACTCAAACTTTCACATTAATAATAATAGGATAAACACATTTTGTTAAGCTTAAAATACCCGTGCATTTATAATCGGTAATTAATGAGTTATCGATGAATTCGTAATTTACGGGCATTATTGCTAAATATTACATAATTAATATTCTGTGTTTGTATCTCGCTTCGCCCGTGACTTCACGTTTATTTATTTATTTATTTATTAAGGATCACAAAAGGACTGTTAGTTGTTACATAACAATCTTACGTCTATGGTACTTTACAATTAAACATGGCGTATGCACATCCATTTATAAGTGACCACGGCTTACACATAGTATATAACCTTAACTAGGGTTTACAAAGTTTGTTTGTGTTTTATTATTAAAATTTTTTTGTTAATTTCATTTAATGTAAATTTCATATAATGTAACGATATATCCTACTTCACTACTCATCACTACATAGTATAAAACAAAGTCGCTTTCTCTGTCCCTATGTGCCTTTGTATGCTTAAATCTTTAAAACTACGCAACGGATTTTGATGCGGTTTTTTAATAGATTTTTTTAGTTCAAGAGGAAGGTTCATATGTATGATAACATCCATTAAATAGTGGAGAAATACTGGTATTTTTGCAAACGCAGGCAGAACCCTAAGAGATTTATCTAAATAATGTACTAATTAATACTACTGAAAATCAGCGCTGCGACTAACGTTAGGAGCAGCATACGCTGAGCAGTTTCCCTTTCAACGCCACACTCCTACTTGTTTGTTATTAAGTTATTATTTGTGTCTTATTCTGTGTGGTTCTTGAATAAATCTTTCTTTCTTCTTTCTAATTTTTATATACAACGTTCACAGTTTTTCCGTGGTATATTAAGTATCAGCATTGCACCCGTGCGTAGCCGGGGCGGGTCGCTAGTAATATTACAAATGCGAAAGCTTGTGAGGATGTATAATTATGTTTGATACTCTTTTACGCAAAAATTACTGAGTTTTAACCGATTATGATAAAACTAGGAATACATATAGGTAAGGGTTCAGAATAACATATAGACTATACTCTAGCCAAATTGGATGACGAATGTTTAATAACAAAGCGTTGCCTAGCAAACATTGACAAGCATATATTAACAACCTTTTTATTTTATTTTTTTCAGTCATAAAACCATACTAAACATTTATGGATATAATTTTGGACTAAAAAATTTTAATAAACCAATTGAATAATCTACTGGTGCTTAGAATCTATTAATATCGAATAAATTAATATTCGAGTATATAGTATTAACTAAAGTTTATCAATTTATAGATTTCGAAAATATTTTTTTTATTTTTCAAGTTAGTCTCATTATATAAGGAATGTAAAGACTATTAAACATATTGTTATCTGAAGTTATTTCGTATAGATTAATTTATAGGTTATTTATATTTTGTCACTTTTTAAGAATGTGATAAATTAACTATTGTATAATTACTTTAAAAACTATGGGAACGTAAATTTAAATATATATATATTATATATAATTCGCGATTAAAGGCGGAACGGAACAAAAATGTTTATGTTTATAGGGCTGTCTAGTTGAAATAATTAAAGTTGATTTTTATTTTTCATTTTATTACAAAAATATTAAAGGGTTTTGAGTTTTTCTAGTGATATATGACAGGAGAAAAAAAACATTATAATCTTTAATAAAAAACGTGCAGTAAAGTGGTCAGATAGATGAGTTGTAAAAAATATATATAAATTGAATTGTGATGACCCTAAATAGGTTTGTTTACATTTATTCGTCATTGAATATGGCTGAAGTATAGTTTAAATTCCGGATTTGCCACGGGATAAGAAGTTACGCGGGTGAAAACGCGGGGCTCTACTAGTTATCTATAAAGGGGATAGGATACCATCAAATAATCCAGCTAATAATCTACCGGTATACGATATTTCATCAATGTTAGATCAGTGGTTGTGCCGTGACAATAAGATCTAAATTTCACATTTATAATATTAAAAGTATTTTTATTACATCTTTTCCTGTAAATATTTTCTTATATAAATATTTTTATCAAGGGTCGCTCAGATAAACGGCGCGAACGGAATAATAATAACCAACCATTACTCAAAAATATTATGTCCATATTTCTTATACGCACGTCCTATCCCGTTTTGATTAAAGTTTTAAATATTGTCAGGCGATTTAGGTGACATTTATATACTAATTTTATAAGGAGGAAAGATTTGTATTTTTAAAAAAATTAAAAAAAGAGGTTATCCATTTGAATGTATTTTTTTATGTATGTTACCGCATATCTCCGGTGTTTATGGACCGATTTGGAAAATTCTTTTTGAATTCAAAAGAGTAGATTGAAAGTGTGGTCCCATTAAAATTTGGTTCACGTCTGATCATCCATGTGGAAGATATTTAAGGGGACTCCTAGAAAATCAACAGAATAAGCTGTTAATGGAGATGTATATACCAACTGAATTGTGACTAGATGATGTGATCATCTTTCACAGGATACTAAAAAGGGAAGAATAATAACTTTTTTGTTGAAATATATACAAAGTCGGTGCCTTTATTTATTTTCAATTTAATAAGATTTTGCACCGACTTTGTATAGATTTAAAGAAAAATAAAATAAAAGTGAGTTTTCTACTTTTTGGAGTGAGGAAGTCGGTTCTATTTTTTGGCAAAAAGTTATTATTTGACCAAGTCTTGAAGCAAGGTCTCAGAGCCGATATTGCCCAGAGATTGTTTGTATGTTTCTTCGACGATATCTCAAGTATCGTTGATCTAAGTATACAATTATAGGGGGGTTACAAGGGGGGTTAAATGGATGAGGTTGATTTGTACAATACATACCCGACGGGTTAGACATGTGTCTCCACCCCATTTCTACCCGTGGGTGTCGTAAGAGGCGACAAAGGGTAATTCTTCTGCATAACATCTTCAGCAATAAAAGAGTGGGAGCCGAGCATTGCACGATTGGGACAAGCTCGTACCGGTTTTAGTACCTACCCCCAGCAGAAGATCGACGTCATGCAGTAAAGTACCGTGTTTCGTATGGTAAGCGGGTACCCGGAGGCCTATATTCCCATCTCTGTTGAACTGCTCTCCCAATTTCCCATCATTAATCCTCTTCTTACCCCCTTCCCTTTCCTCAAGCCGCATCTGGGACACTTTGCTGTTATATATGTTCATGGGATGCGGTCAGTCTTAACATCAGGTGAACCGCATGCTCCTCTTTCCCGCTGTTACGTAAAAACAAAAAAATACATCGTCTAACTCGAAGCGAGCCAGTAGTTTAAGATCAACATTTTCTGAAATCAAAACTAAACCATCCACCATGATAATCTTAACACGTTCGTTGCGGCATCGAAGGACTTTCAGCTGGTGCTATGGAGACCTAAAACATCTCTAAACTATCCTATCCGTTTGTGCGTTAGAGACCTCATGAATCTCCTGAAATATAATTTTGATAATCATTTATATATCTTCCAGATTAATTATATTTATGTAAAATTTTTATGCGTTAAAGATAGCCTAATATTTAGCTAGGTTTGCACGCAGTTATGTTATAAGAATAAGCTACAAATACAAAAAAGTAGCATCCCGCAAGGAGTGGAAAATCTCAATTTTAGTAACCGCACAATACGAAAGTCCTGCAGATCTATAAGATCTCCTAACGCTACAAACGTCTTAAACCCATTTTTCAGGGTAAGGACCTCCCAGCCAAGGATCTGAGTGGGACCTCAGACCCTTACGTCAGGGTCACGCTTCTCCCGGACAAGAAGCACCGCCTGGAGACCAAGATCAAGCGACGCACCCTCAACCCCAGGTGGAACGAGACCTTCTACTTCGAGGGGTTCCCCATACAGAAACTTCAGGCCAGGGTATTTATAAATTGTTTCCAATGATACACATCCCTTGCAGGTACATTATTATTTATTTTTAAAAAAGCTACCTTACAGCCAATTATACAGTAATTGTTATATAACAATTACTATTAAAAACGCCAATAACAAGGCACATCAATAGATAGCTTGTTAAAAAGAGGTAATAATGATGATGATTAACAAAGGATATAAGAGTTTAAAATTATACAAACAGAAACTTTTACTACGAACGAGTGTGCATGTGTGTATGTATATGTATGTGCGTGTGTGTGTTTCTATATGACTTATTTGTATGAAAGAATAAAAAGGAGAGAGAAAACATTTTTATTATCAAAATAAATTAGTTCGAGAATCACAAATTTCGCCCGTGATAAGGGGAAAATGTCAGTAGAAGATGTTTGATAACCAACGTTTCGTAACAGTAAGAGAGGACAACACTTACAACCTATTTTACAATAGTCAATGACACACAATTTAAGAGATGGTAAGTGACTTATGCATTTAATTTTTAAAACATTCAAGACTAAATACGAAATAATATTCTATAATCAACTATATAAGGTGTTATGAAGCGTTTCATTAGTTTACAGGACATTCAGAACATGTACCTAAACACGTAAAAAATAATGAAAAGGGTCGGCGAGGCTTTGTTAATTTAATATGATTTATTTATTGTATTATGTACTAGAGCTTTCCGCCCGCGGCTTCGCTCGCGTGGACCCGGCAATTCGAATTTTTCTCGCCGTAAAAACCATGCTTGAACTTTAACGAATATTTAAAAAAAAGAATTGTCGTGTTATGCGCTTACAAACATATTTTGCGATTCATTTTTATATATAAAGATTATATTATAGAGTATAGATGACGAAAATATAACTGACTAAATATTACAACCCAATAATGACATTGTTATACCTTGTAACTGTGTAGAGATTCTATCGTTAGTGTAAAGGAAAATAAAAATATCGATTTTTGTGTAACCTGATGTTTTTCATTTTATTATTTTATGACGATAGTTTCGACTGTAAGTTGGTTTTGTTTTTTGTTTTTATTGATTGAAGTATGCCATAACGATGCCTTCAATTAAATTTGGTTTCGATTCTGAAAGGCTTCAGTTTTTGAGGGTTCGTAAATCCTTATCGAATTTTAATTATATTTTGTGACAACTGTATAATTAGTGATGGAATTTGAGCATCATTATAAGATTATTAAAAATGTAATTTAAGAAAAATATTCTTGTATCTATTTTTGAGTTAACTATTCTTTAAATAATCACAAACATTTTAAACAGAGGTCGTTGTTACTTACCCACAATTTTTTTGCGTTCTAAGAAATAAATATTTTTCTTTTCTTCTGGTCGCTCAATTACCTATATTTTCATTAAAATGATTTCGCTCAATAACCTATCTAAATGCGTCGTTAATCAATTAAAATGTAATTTGTGTCCTGCTGTGTATTTTGCAAAGTTAAATAAATTATTTTTCAAATTCAAATTTAAATTCAAATTCCTTTTTTTTTTCTTTTGTCTTTTTTTATTTTAAACGGAATTTTTTGATTTTTTTTATAACAGTAGTGTCAAATAAACTTTAAACGTTTAAAATGTGTGTTTTTGGGGCAATTTTACCGTAAACCTATTGTTTTCAGGTACTTCATCTTCACGTGTTTGATTACGATCGCTTTTCGAGGGACGACTCTATTGGAGAAGTGTTCTTACCTCTTTGTCAAGTAAGTTAATTTTAACTGGAATTTAATCAAAGATCGATTTAATTAATTGTTATGTTTTATTAATATTACTAGGCTAGAGACATAAAACTATGTAGATTTTCATAAATAATTTGCTATTTCAATTATTTTTTAAACAGAAAATAATAACGTACCGTTTCGTCGTTTTGAATATTTAATTAAAAAATTAAAAAGTAATTAGCAGTCTTTGTCAAAAATATTGGTTGTAATTTTATAAATTTATTGTTGTACCATTTTTTTAAATGATAAAACGTAATTATAATTTATAACTTACTTTCTTTTTATCGCACAAACGGTTAAATTAAAAAAGATGTAAAGGGTGAAATAAAAAGAAGGGAAATTTAAGTATTAAGTATCTAATTCTCTGTTAAAACTTTGAAACAACACGGAAAAATTTCTTCAATCTTCGTCTAACTCCTGACGCCTGTTTAAATTGATGAGCAAAAGTACGCTCGCACGTTTTGTCTCTAATTATATTCACAGGGACTAATTAAAATTTCAATTCTAAAACTTCTCATAATGTTTAATACAGGATTAATATAAGTTAGATTATGTTTATTTGGTTAATTTTAAATTAGTAATAATAAGGCAAAAAACTCTTTGTTTCGAAATGTAATAAATTTGCGATTCCATGTGGATATAATTACATCTAACAAGATATTACGTCTATTTTAATTAGATTTGCATTGTAATTGAATACATAATATTGTAGTATCAATATTAACTCCTTGATTTACATGTCGTCAAGAACAATTAGATGTTCTCTGATAACATTTATTACCTACATTTTCTGTTGAATAAAATCAATGACGAGTTTAAAAATGCATTTAACCAAACAATTCACTCCCAATGAATTCATACTAGTATGCTTTAAATAAAATAATATAACTATGTAATATAATTTACAGTATTTCTCGCCGAACCCCTCCCTTTCTTTACATATTAATCCCAATAAACATTGAAGTTATCGTAAAGCAAACATATTCCAACCATTTCTCCCCCAAATTCAAATTCAAATCAATTATTTTTCCAAATTGACTTTTTTGAAAGCTCTTTTCAAACGTCACATACAAATTTAATTTTTTATTTACCTATTCAACTGCTATTTTACTGTTATTTTTTAATTACCCATTCAACTGTAATTTTTTTACTTACCCATTCAACTGTTATTTTTTAAGCTATTCTATACCTTATAATAATAATAAACGCGAGTAGGTTTTCGCCACGTCGTCCTATTTTGCGTGTATTCTATACCTTATTCAATAACAAAATCCTCAACCCTTCCAGGTGGACCTCAGCGAGAAGCCCTCCTTCTGGAAGGCCCTGAAGCCCCCAGCTAAGGACAAGTGCGGGGAGCTGCTCACCTCCCTGTGCTACCACCCCAGTAACAGTGTCCTGACCCTGACGCTGCTGAAGGCGAGGAACCTGAAAGCGAAGGATATTAATGGGAAATCTGGTGAGTTGTCTATCCTTCTTAGTTATTACCTACCCCTAATAATAATTGAGCTATTACTTAATTACTCAATAAATATTTATATATAACGTGTTACATAGCTAGCGTTTACAGGACATTCAGAACATGTACCTCAAGACGTAAGAAATGAAAAGATTGGCGAGGCTTTGTTTATTTAATATGATTTATTTATTGAACGTTTTTTTGGTGATGTCTTTTTCACCATAGTATCTTTTATCTCGCTTTCTCCTACCTGAATGAAACGCTAGCTATGTAACACCTTATATATAAAACTCAAAGGTGACTGATATATTGATCTATCAACGCACAGCCCAAACTGCTGGACGGATCGGTCTGAAATTGTGGCATGCAATTAACTGTTATGAAAGAAAGGAAGAAAGAAAAGTCATTTATTTATCTCTACAATAGTAAGAACATTATAGATAACTAACATAGCGCCTATGTCACGACTGTGCAATATTGCAAAGTTAAATGAGGTGGCCACTCAGCTTATGCATCCGCTAAGAAAGGATTTTGATCAAATCCCTCGGGACCGGGGAAAACAGATATAAGTGGGTGAAACTGCGAGGCACAACTAGTACTTCTATATTTCCAATATAATACCAGACATCGTTACCGGAGTCACACGCGAGCAATTAATACTATTTCCTCAATTATCTAGCGGGTATAACTCACGTTCTGTAATAAACTTACTTGATCGAAGTTTGTGATAATGTGGAGATCAGACAAGAGATAATTAGGTTCTTGCTATGCCTAATAATTAGAAGTGATTTTAAGGGCCTACTTATTATAAAAAAAGGAATTTTGCATACATTTTTTTGGTACATAATGCATAGTTAAATTTTGAAAAATATATATGTCTACATACAACTTTTATTTTATCACGTATTTTTGTTAACTTTTATACAGTGAAGTGAAAATAGTCTTGTATCAGTATTATGGAATACCCACAGATTAGAGAATAAAAGGCAGATGGATTATGCCTAAGACTCGAGTGACGCTAACTACTCGTACGTGCATCTGTGTGCGTGAAATTTAAAAATGAACGTCAAACGTTTAAAAATGAAAACATGATACGTCAAACTAGACAAATTTTTGTATTTACTTTTGAATTTTGTATTTGCTTTTCAGCGTCATTCCTATCTTAAGCGCCTCCGTTTTGATATCTATTATGTCCATCTGCCTTTAATTATATATTAGTGGAAACGAATATTACGTTGAAGATCTACATATATTTTTTCAGAATTTATCTAGAAGAAACCGTATGGAGAGTTACAGTTTATTGACCAGTATGCCCTTTTTCTCCAAAATAAAGTAATCTAGATTCATCTATTACTGTCAGTTAGCAACGTATCGAATATCTAATCACTACCTAATTACATTTTAAAGCACTCCAGTTTTCCTTGAGCTCCCTTTTACGTTTCGAGTTCTCAAAAAGGCGAGAAATTATTCCTCCCTATAAATCAAGATAGAAATATGACTCCAATTAAAGGCTGATGAACGTCGCTATATTTCACTACGAGTAATTATCGGAGCGAGTTTTTCTTAATTAATCGTTTAGATAATTCAGAAAAAGTGGGAGTAAGGGTGGAAGATTCAAGAGCATAGCACAGTTCGGCCAAGCTCGCACTGGTGAAATTACCAACCCCGAGCAGACGATCGGCGTAAAGCAGTACTGCACTGTGTATAGTACGGTGAGCGGGGGCCGAAGTCCTGTATATGAATACTCACCCATCCTTTTTCTGCTCCTTTCCCAATTTCCAATTATTAATCCTCTCCCTATACTCTTCATACTTCCTCTCAACTCAATATTTCCTTGAAGCCAGCAAGGCACCTGCGACACTTACTCTCACACGACACTCACCCACTTAACATCAGATGAACCGCAAGCTCCGCTCGTCTGCTATGACGTAAAAAATCACTTTTTGAAAAATAGAACCGACTTCCTCACTCTAAAAATTACAAAATTACTTTAACCGCAGAGCTTTTTTTGTTGATTTTCGAAGAGTTCCCTGGAATATGATCCACATGGATGATCAGATAAAAAAAAGAATACGGTCGAATGGATGGTTATAATTTTTTTTTAAATATGTCTTGATATTAAAATGGTACCTAAACTTAAGGTAGTTGGTCTGTTCCTATGTGTGTTTAAATCTTTACAACTACCCAACGGATTGTGATGCAATTTTTTTTCAATACATAGAATAATTTAAGAGGAAGGTTTATATGTATAAAGTATGTATGCGGTTGGGCGGGTCGCTAGTTCCATTTTAAACTGCTGCAGTTTTCAGCTCTGCTATTACGTCTCAAATAGGCAAAAAGGCGCCAAATTATTTCTGTCTATAAATCAAGATAGAAATTTGGCTCCAATTAAATACTGATGAGCGTCGTTATATTTCACTACTAGTAATCCTGACCGAGGTTTTTAATCGTTAAGACAATTATAGCTTAGGATTATAGTTGTTTAGGTCCCATCAGTTAATAATTCAGATTATCCCATCAGTTAATATTAAATAGATGGATAATTTATTTATTCATAGAACAAATTCTTTACATTACACACACAAAGATAAATTTACACAAAATAGACATTACACAAAATAAATTTTTAAGAGGGTATCGTGTTCTATGAAAGGGCCCTAGTTCAGCATAATGCCTTGGTCAATTGACCAAGGCGCTGGTATTCTGCTAGGGCGCTAAAGGGATAAGCAGGTACACCAAGTAAAGAAAAAAAAGAAAAATAATATTTGTATAAATTTTGTCCATTGGACTATATGAACACAGAAAATAATAGAGAGTGCACTTTTTAACTGACTGTAAAAAAAAGGAGGAGATTATCAATTCGATCGTATTTTTTATGTATTTTTTCGCATATTTCCGGCGTTTACGGACCGATATGGAATTTTTTTTTTGCATTTGAAAGAGTAGTGTCAGTGTGGTTCCATAGAAATTTGGTTCAAGTTTGATCTCCCATGTGGAAGATATTCCAGGGAACTCCTGGAAATCAACAGAAAAAGTTCTGCGGTTAGGATTCAATGCCTTTATCTACTTTCAATTAAACATGATTTTGCACCGACTAAACCTACACTGATTTCAAGAAATAAAAATAAAAGTTATTTTTTACTTTTTAGAGTAAGGAAATCGGTTCTATTTTTTGGCATAATTTTTTTTGTGTACCTATTGCAATATATTCTGCGAAGTTTCCAAGTCTTTATCACCATCGACCGCGGTGGCCTATCATAATTATAAGCCCAGAAGATTTTAATGAACTTTTGTTCAAGTATGTAGTCTGTATTTTACGAGTAATTAATATTTGGGTGTACTAGGTTAAGGCATAAAATGCCAACGATCAAAATAGGAAGGAAAGAAAGAAAGAAAGAAAGAAAGTTTACATCCATTTTTGAAATTTTCAATACACAAGTAGGTGCATATAGTGAAATACAGACAATGAAAATAAAATGAGTAAAACAATAAATACAGTGCATGATAATAATAATATAACAATTTTAAATAATAACAATTAAGCATTGAAAAGCAAAGAAACTTTGAACTCTATTATTTCACTTTATATATGTTGTAGACCGTTATTAAGCCGGCCACACACATGCTGAATTTTCAGGATCTGAATTAAGATTCTTAATTTAGAAAGGCCAGTATACCATACAATATCAGCTTGCTCCACACACATCCTGATTTTTCAGATTCTGAATTTCTTAGATCAACCAGTAAGGAACTGAAATCAGATCCTGAATTCAGACAGACATTCAGCATGAGTGAGTCAAGCACCATACTCATACAAATTAATATTTGCATATAAGTCCAACTTTGGGAAAATTATATTTTTTAAGACTTTGATGACAGCTAACAAGTGACATTTACATGAAAATATGAAAATTAAACTTATTAAAACATTAAATTACAAAATGCTTATTTTCTTGTGTTTTTTTTAGCGTGAGTACTTTCCATATTAATGAAATCAACCCTCACCCGTGACCACGCTCGCTGTAAAGTGCTCGAAACGTCATGTTAATAATAATGTATAATAAACCACGTTTAAAATAATAATAATAAAAGAATTGATTTGTCTCTAAACCTAAGGCTATTTCAAAGAATGAAAGCATACTATTTTTAAGAGGCAAAAAGGGAATTTTGAGCCATATTGCAGTAGCACCTACTACAATCTCTGCTATTCTGCCATAGCATTCCAAAATCCCTTAAAAAGTGTTTTATTTAATTACAAAATGCTGCTAACAATATCTATACATTTATGTGTAATTAAACATTCTTATTATCATATACTTTGTATTGATACTTCTTGATGGAATTGCATATTACTCTTGTATAAAGACAAACACATTTTTATACTTTCAATTCCACTATATTAACACTTTTTACAATAATGTTTAATTTATTTAAAATTCTTATTATCAATTTCAGATCCGTACGTAAAAGTCTGGTTACAATTCGGCGACAAACGCATAGAGAAGCGCAAAACCGCCGTGTTCAAGTGTACCCTCAACCCGGTGTTCAACGACTCCTTCTCCTTCAACGTCCCCTGGGAGAAGATCAGGGAGTGCTCCCTCGACGTCCAAGTGATGGACTTTGATAATATTGGCAGGAACGAGCTGATTGGTCGGATATTGTTGGCTGGTAAGTTACCTAAGACCATTGTAAATTGTATTTTGCTTAGCAAAATGAGACCCCAAGATTCCCTTCTTATTGGTTAACCACCAAGGAGATTTTAGTGGATAAAAAACCACGTAACTGCTTCTTCAACCAAGAAAGCGTATCCGTAGACAGTTCCTCTCCGAAAGCAAACAAGGCTAGTTAAATGTGACCCCGAGATTTCTTTTTAATAGCACAGGGATAAATCAACAAGGAGATTTTAGGGGATAAAGAACTACATAACTACTTCTTGACACGAGAAAGCGTATCCATAAAAAGTTCCTCTCCGAGAGCAAAAAAGGTTAGTTTAAGACCATTGTCTTCAAGTGCACCCATAACCCGGTGTTCAACGACTCCTTCTCCTTCAACGTTCCCTGGGAGAAGATCAGGGAGTGCTCTCTTGACGTCCAAGTGATGGACTTCGATAATATCGGCAGGAACGAGCTGATTGGTCGGATATTGTTGGCTGGTAAGTTACCTAAAACCATTGTATTTTCTTGTTTTAACGCGAGTACTTTCCATATTTAATAAAATACTCTTTATAGGATTGCGAAAACGAAACATCGGGTTAATAATAATGTAAAATAATATACAATAAGCAGCGTTGAAAATCCTTTCAAAAGTATTTTATTTAGTACCTAATGCCCCTTGAAAATCATTGTATTTTGGTTAGGTTAAATGAGACCCAAAGATTCCCTTTTTAATAGCACAGAAGTAAATCATCAAGAAGATTTTAATAGATCATATTACTATTCTTCACCCAAGAAACCGTATCATTTATAAGTTTCTCTCCGATGGCGAAAAAGGTAAGTTAAATGACCCTTAGTAATAGCACAGGGGTAAACCACTAAGGAGGTTTTAGCGGATAAAGAACCTCGTAACTTTTTCTTCACCCACGAACATAAAAAGTTACTTTCTGAAAGCAAAAAAGGTTAGTTTAAGACCATTATCTTAAATATATCCTTAAGCCGGTGTTCAACGACTCCTTCTCCTTCAACGTCCCCTGGGAGAAGATCAGGGAGTGCTCCCTCGACGTCCAAGTGATGGACTTCGATAATATTGGCAGGAACGAGCTGATTGGTCGGATATTGTTGGCTGGTAAGTTACCTAAAAGCACTATAAACCATTGTATTTTGGTTAGCTAGATAAGACCCCAAGATTCCCTTTTTATTGGTAAACCACCAAGGAGATTTAATGGATAAAGACCACGTAACTGCTTCTTCAACCAAGAAAGCGTATCTATGAAAAGTTCCTCTCCGATAGCAAAAAAGGTTAGTTTAAGGTAGATCATTATCTTCAAATGCATCCTGAACCATTTATTAGCAATGGGGTAAATCAACAAGGAGATTTTAGTGGATAAAGAATTACTTATCTGCTTCTTCACCTAAGAAAGCGAAGTATCCATGAAAAGTTCCTCTCCGATAGCAAAAAAAGTTAGTTTAATGTGACCCCGAGATTCCCTCTTAATAGCACAGGGGTAAACCAACAAGGAGATTTTAGGGGATAAAGAACAACATCACTACTTCTTCACACAAGAAAGCGTATCCATAAAAAGTTCCTCTCCAAGAAAAAAAAAAGGTTAGTTTAAGACCATTGTCTTCAAGTGCACCCTCAACCCGGTGTTCAACGACTCCTTCTCCTTCAACGTTCCCTGGGAGAAGATCAGGGAGTGCTCCCTCGACGTCCAAGTGATGGACTTCGATAATATCGGCAGGAACGAGCTGATTGGTCGGATATTGTTGGCTGGTAAGTTACCTAAGACCATTGTAAATTATATTTTGGTTAGGTTAAATAAGACCCCGAGATTTCCTTTATAGCACAGAGGTAAACCACCAAGTAGGTTTGATTAAATAAATAAATTCGAAGTCTGTTATTTCCATTTGCCTCCCCAAATTTAAAATACACATAACCTCCCCAAGTTTAAAGAAGAAAAAGGTGTGTTGGTTTATTTAGTTCAGGTTAATAGGCCGTAAGTGCCCGTTTGACCCGGTGTTCTACCGTGCCATACCAACTATATTTTGAGGATCAAATCAATCTTTTTACGTTAGACCCTACCAATGTAATCTCTGAATGTCCAATGATCAAAATTTGGTGCTTTACTAGTTTCACTAAATTAGAAGAAGTAAATTTCTATCTAATTTATTGTTTTATAAATTAAAGACCTGCTTGGACCCTCTATCACTGAGGATCCCAAGATCGAGACTATGTCTAGTTTGGATCCAAATCACATACATTATTACTTAATTAAAAAAATTTCAGCAATAAAATGTGTATTTTTTTACAGGTCAGAATGTATAAATGTGATGTCATGAATGAAATGTAGCAACACGCTACCCTCACTCAAACGTGACTCACAAATACAGTCAAATTCATCGATCTTTTATACTAAGATTATAATTTACTTATTGCAAGTTTGCGTAATCTATACCTAATCCATCATTAACTATTGTTCTCAAGATATGTAGAGCACGAACTGTGCAATATTTTTTATCCTTTGTCACAATAATTGTTTAAATACTTAATCATTTTCACAGCTATCTGTAATTGCAACAATGCGCATTGTTTGATTATCTCAAAATACAATGGCTTTTTGTGGCCAATATGTCATTGAGGGGCCTCGACCGGAATCTTAACTGTGTATGCAATCTAATCTTCTAATAACTATTATAAAGGCGAAAGTTTGTAAGTATGGATGTATGGATGTATGGATGTTTGTTACTCTTTCACGCAAAAACTACTGCACCGATTATGATGAAACTTGGTATACATACAGGTAAGGGTTCAGAATAACATATAGGCTACTTCTAATCCCGGAGTTGCCACGGGATCAGACGTTACGCGGGTGAAACCGCGGGGCGCGGCTAGTAATTTAATGAATTATCTAGCCAATAAATATTCAATGTTTCAATTAATATGTATGATAAAAGCAATTCTAATAAAGGTATATTCTATGTTTAAAATTAATACGCCTGAATTGTATCTAGCATTTTTGAAAATCAAAAATTAATTAGAATGTTGTTACCAATGTGGGAATACGCTACCTACTTTTCTTCCAAGAGATGTGCTTAAAAGAGTGAAGCTTTTAAAATATCCGGAAAATAGGGTAACCTTACGTATAATCTAAGCAAAAATAAAAGGATATTTGATAGGTAAAAATAGGACAGAAGCAACGAAGCAGGACTCTGAAATTCATGCAGGCAACAGAATATGCGGTTCATCTGATGTTAAGTGATTACTACAACCCATGACACCAGCGAGTTGTCACTAATGTAAATGCTGACTTACGGGAAGGGAGCGGGCACAGAGAAGAATTATAATAAAAAAAAATCGTTTATTGCAGAAATGCACTGGCTAAAACCGGTAAAGCATACCTTTAAAAATAACCGCTATCCAGCCAGTATGAAATTGTATTCTATTATAAAATTGTCAACCCTTAATTTCGGTACGAAAAAAAAATTGGATACCGTAGAAGAATTTTGGTTTTATGGTTAAGGGTGTAGAAAATCTGGTTTCAGTCGGTTAATAATTTCTATCTCACTTTCCAAATAAAAACAGCTCAAGAGCGAAAGAGACAAATCACTGGCAGGACTTGCTTGACCTCTAGTTTCAGCCGGTTAATAATTTCTATCTCTTTTTCCAGGTAAGAACGGCTCAGGAGCAACAGAGACAAAACACTGGCAGGATATGATCACGAAACCACGACAGACCATCGTACAGTGGCATCGTTTGAAGCCCGAGTAATGTAATAAGACTGAACGGTATTGCTAATTTGTCTCTTGTTCGGGGTGGATGTGCCAAATGCTTATTTATTTTAAATTCATTGTTTTCTACAATTTTCTAGACCATATTTTTGATGCAGTTTTCACTAACGTTCAGGGAATTTCAATCGACATTTCTTCATATTTTGCGATTTCTTCACTATTTATGTCTTTAATAAACCATAATTAATTTACGCACAAATCCATTATTCATTTTGGTAACTAAGTCTATATTTTAAATTCATGAAACAAAAACGGGTTGATTGTACTATAAAAGGTCGATCGATTTCTTTTAATAGAAACTTAGAACATTTAAATCACATTAACAGATCCTTTCAATTCCTCTAAAATTCTGTAATTGTGTTTAAGATTTTTAAAGAATAATAAATGATACATTTTATTAATTATACCGTTAATCTTTTAAACTTTAATTAATAATAATAATTTAATTAATGTTATTTTATTTACAGTTAAGTCAAAAATAAGAAGAACTTTTTTTTTAATCGTAATCAGAATTGAAGACGCTCCTTGAGGCATACCTTGACTAAAAAAACACTCTGTAGAGTCTTCGAAGTTATGATTTTATAGTTTCTTTGATAAACAGAACGTTACAATTGTTGATAATTCATTCAGTACAATATTTATATAAAAAAACAAATTTGTCACATCCATTTCCATACTTCTTTTTCCCATGATCATGACGTTAGTGCTGTGCTACAAACGGTTTTTACAGATATTTAATTTCGTTATAAAAATACTGTTATTTAAAATATCGGTTTTGATTACCTGCACGGCACTCCATTGCTCTGACTAGAATCTATCTATTTAAGAATAATATGCTTTGAAATAAGAAAGGAAATAAAAGGCAAATTTTAATATAAGTTTGATTTTATGTCAAACGAAAGTGTACGAATTTATTTTTTAACAGAAAATTATTAAAGGATGTAACTTGTTTTTAAGCATGTTTTTCTTAAATATATCCCTATTTATTATTGTTACAAATAATTGTATCAATAATAAAAAGGATTAAAAACTTTGTCTACATGTCACACAGTCTACATAAAATTGACGTTTTTAAATATTAGAGTTGAGTCAATGTTAAATTATGGTTAGAATTATCTATTAATATTATTGTTATTGTAGATATAAAAAGAGTCGTTCGTATCGCACAAAGTGAGTAGTAAAATTGACGTTTTGAAGTAATAATAGAAACGTCATTATCATGTCTTGCTGGGTTGCTCAAATCCTTTTTATTTTTTAAATTCAATAAAACTGCCAAAGAACTACAATTTTAAAGGGCGACAAGATCCTAATATATTTGCGTTTTCACTAAACCTTATTCCAACTTTCCAATACAAATGTCTTTGGTGTACGTAAAAGGTTCTGTAATCGATCGGTATTTTTGGTATCGAAGTGTCAATGCTTATAATGCTATCTCACTCTAGTTAATATTTATTATGTGTTAGAAAAGGACAGGCTAAGTGGAAACGCGAATACCGGCTTGACCCTTATTTGTACTGAACTAATTCAAGTTAAACCTTTGAAAGGCAATTCGATCAGTTTTATCCAATAATGCAGAATCTGCTTTTATACTAGACGTTTTAAATTTCATAAATGACATGAAAATTTTTAATGATTAAGTTAAAAGTGGTCGTGGTTTTAGATGAAATAGTTTTTAGATATGCGACCGCATATATTTTTTTTCATTTGGCATGTATGTACTTATTTTGTAAATAATCATATTGTTACTTACGTATCGTTTAACAATTGTGATAGTGATACCTGAAACGGTACCTAAAATAACGGTTATTGCAACTAAAAACCGTTATTTTTATTAGTGACCAAATATTCGAAATTGTTTTCAGTTGATTAATGAATATTAGTGAGATATTTAAGCTTGTTGTTGTTCAATCATTCAGTTTAGTTAACATTGATGTTGATAAAGGTCATATTGTATACATTTGTAAAGGTTTTATAGTGTTGTACCCGGTGGGTCGGAGTTTTTCCTTATTATATATCACTTATAACATATATTTTCCATTTTAGCGAGTCCCAAGTTAAAATTAGCAAAAAAAAATTTAGTTTGGTAAAAGATCCCTAGTCAGTGATTTCCTTTATGGTGTTAATAATTATTAGATTAGTATTATATTACTTTATAAGTTACGATGGGGTTGACGTATCCAAGAGGATAAAAATTAAAAACCCCTTTAAAAATAAAGATTTAAAAAAACCTATATTTATCTCAGTAAGTTGCATTGATAACTTAATTTATAAAAGCCTATAAGTCATATTCATACACCAATTATATAATTTTGAAGTATTGACTATTGACAATATTATAGAGATATTGTCAATAGTCAATCATATACGTATAAAAAATGACAATCAAGAACAAAAGAAATCCATTTTAAATTAACGACACTTCTTTTTGACGACCCGATTGTCGCAGTGGATACAGCAATGGTCTATTGCGCCGGAGGGTGTGGGTTCGATCCCCACGAGTAGAAAATTATGATGCGATGACTTACTTGACTTATCTACTGTCTGGGTGTTTTATCTATACTATGTACGTATTTAGAAAAAAAGTATGTCTCTCAGTTATCTGGTTCCCATAGTACAAGCTTTGCTTAGTTTGGGACCAGATGGCATAGTGTTATATATCGCTAAATATTTGTTTATTCTTGTGTTCTGGGTGTCAAATAAAGTGACAATCTTCTTTGCTATTTTCATTATTTATAATAAGGAAAAACTTCGCACTCATATAGTAGCTATAAGATACTATAATAAAGTAGAATGTTGTTATACTTAGATATTAGAAGGACTTGGTGTATGTGATTACAATGGTGTTAATAGAAATACACATTTATCGGACTTACTACTGCAACTGTTTTGTAGCAAATCCCTTCTTAAAATATGTTTTTGACAAGTTTCGTCTTCTTAACAATTTATTTGAATATATATCTAGATAAATAATACGTTGCTTAAAGTAATAGATATATTTAATCAACTTTACGTGAAACCTTCCCTCAGAAAGATTATCTACATTCATAAGCCTTCTTTAAATAGTATAATCTTGTGTTTGTTTTAACGCGAGTACTTTCTATTTTAAATAAAATACTTTTAAATGGATTTTAAACGCGGTTTATTATACATCATTTTATTAAACGTCGGGTTAAATAATAATGTAAAATAATGTATAATAAACCGCGTTTAAAATCCTTTAAAAGTACTTGTTTAAATAGTTATTTCGACATTTCTAAATCTTTTGTAATCTATATCCAAAAGAAAAAATTACGTCACTTTTCTATAAATGGCTTCTGTCATCAGTCAAACTTTCCCGCCAAAATTTTTGGTAACTTGTTAGTGTAGTGATCATAATAATGGAGACGGAATTAATATGAGTCAATTAAATTTTATAGTTATGATTTCGATAAAATAAAATAAAATATATTGATTTGATTATATTTTATAAAAAAATCATAAAATTTTGATGATTTTTAAAATTTTACTTTATTTTTACTAGCCCCAATACCGATATTATTAAATATCGAAAACGGTATACCTATTTTGATTTTAATAACGTTTTAGACATCACTATTTTATGGGACATTTAGGAAATTCAAGAATCAAGTATCGTGTAAAATGATCGCGTATTATAATTTATAATGTTTTTAATTTCATAAATTTTTTAAGTAAAAAAAAGTTGCAGTGGTGATATGAAAAAGATTAATCGTGACTATTACCGAGCTTCGGATCTGTTTGCCAACAGTAACTTAGTCAGGATCTAGATTCTAGAAAAATCTAGATTTCGTCATAACCTTTAGTCATCTATCCCTGTCTATTATATAACGTTAGACAAAGATAGCAGTATTCGTCGTTATTCACAGTAACTAGTTTGAATTTAGGACGTTCAAATGTGTTTTAGAGTCTAAACAGGCTCTTTAGGTAATTTAGTAGTAAATGCTATATTTTTTACTCTCAGATTTATGAATTTTGACGGCTCTTGTACGGATAGAAAAGGCTTTTTAATTATTTTTGCTATGCATTTTGGAAATGGTTATTTTTCGTCTGTGTACGCTATCGCTTAGAAATAATTCATGGCATATCTTGTCTAGATTATAATGTAAGTAAAATCGAAAGGTCAAAATGAGAGGAATTAATATTTAAATGTATATAAATAGGAATACTTGTTTAACATCATTTTCATTAAGTCGTACTTCCGAAGTTCTACCTCTTTCGTTTTTATAAACTTTTACAGCACATAGTTTTTTTTATTTATATCTGTATTAGATAGTTACATATCATATGTCAATAAAAGACAAAATTTTGTATTTTTTTTCTAATTTTAAGTCAATTTCGACGTCATGCTTTTTTTATTATATAGTCGTTTTGTTTTGAAGAGATATTTTTTGTAAAAATATATGGTATGTTGTTAAATACACAAATATTTTTGCTTTGTACAAAGTAATCAGCACAAATACATATTTTAATAATAATACGATTCATAAATGATAACTTTGTCATATTTTTTATAAATGTCAAAACCATGATCTGTCAAACTTCGCGCGCTTTTCATCCGCCATTTTGAAAGACAGCTTCTACATGAATATTGAAATCAGCTCAAAATCGTAATTGCATTTGGTGTCTATTTTGTGCAATATTAAATGTTACATTAGAAGAATTGTGATTTTAACACGATAGTTGATTATTTACTCGTATACCTAGTTAGAGTAAAATTTATTATATGTATATGTAAGTCAATGTTAGACATAGAGGAAATGTTAAAAATGTATTTATATAGAGTGTTCATTGTTCGCTTTTAATCTTTGTTTTATGTAATCTGTCTGTTATATCGATGCTTATTTTTAATAATGTATAATATTGTTTTGTCTATGCCCATATTATGCATAATATACTTTACGCAACATTTTGGTGCGGGCGATTTCTGTCACGCTTGCCATACAGTTCACATTTTGATAATAGTTTTCACTGGTCGATAGATCTCGCAATCGGGTTGTAAGAGATTTCTGTAATGCATATTTGCTGTAATGAGATCTCTAAAGAGTCCACATGACTAGTTTCATTGGCGGATATGCTGAATGCGGAGAAAAGCACAAATCAATCGACCAATGTAATTGCACCTTTAATCAAAAGAGTTTTGATCTAAATTATTAATTAAAGATTTTTTGAATATTTTAACTATTTATTTATACCTTTTTGAAGTTAATCTTTATATTACTTTTAGTAAATTAGCCTGCTTACTAACTATTCGGTACGATATATTGAGTAACATGTCCAAATTCTGAACGGAGCTTAAAGTTCTTATATAAAAGTCATTCTGTCACTTTCTCTCATACGAAGGAAGAACGAGATAGAATAACATTTTAGCTTCTATCAAAGTTAAAATGAATTGAGTATTTGGACAAGAGATTATTCAATAAAAGGGATTTCTTAATTAAATAACATGGCATTGACGTATATTTACAAAGCCGCACATTCGAACTTAATTTTTATGCCATTTCGTACCGACAAGTGTGGAAACAGGCCATGTATCGATATAACAGACAGACGTAAGCAAAATATCCTTTATTACAGTGGATTAGGGTTTGTTTTACCGTGTCTTAATTTACACTTGTATAGATAAATGTTCGTATGATACCAGTATATAAGTGTTGACGATTATAATATATTCTGTAAAATTATATGCGATCCATTATTCTGAAATAAACTATTGAGTTAAGATTGTTCTTTATTTTTGTAATTTAGCGCAAATCCCTGTGAATGATGCTTCTTTGGTATTTCTTTTAAACAAGTATTTTTTAAAGCAGATTCTTCAAATCCTTCAAATGTTTCAAAGACCGATTGTGTCAAAGACCGGCTTGAAGCAGTACTGTGTTTCGTACAGTGTACGGAAGCCAGGGTGCCTGTATACTCGTCCCATTCCTTTTCCATCCTGTTCTACTTCTCTCCCAATTTTCCATCATTAATCCTCTCTTTATCCCTTTTCCTTCCTGCATGCCGGTGCGGCATCTGCGACTCTTTGCTGTTGTAGATGTTCATGGGCTGCGGTCAGTCACTTAACATCAGGTGAACCACATGCTCCGCTTGCTTGCAGCATAAAAATCTGCTATCATTCTATGAGTAGAGACGTCAAAGTGTCATAATATTATGTATCCATTTTCTATATAATTCCTTTTTACTACGATAAATCCCTTCCTTCTCCTTTAAGATCAGCACTTTGTGCTCGTGGCGGTGATCACTTAAAATCAGAAAAATCATCAAAATTTGATACTATCATCTCAAATATCGAGAAAAAGTTCTAAAAATATATTGAAATGGATATTTCAATATAACTATCTTAGTTTAAATTAGGGTGTAAATAAAAACCATATATAGAAATTTTGTATTTTTTATTGAATAACTTTTCTATTAATATCAATATCACAAACATTATCCTATAATAGGCAGGTATTCAAGTAAAAAAGCCGATGAACTTCTAAAAAAATACAAACGCAAAAATGTAACAACAATTAACATTTTGTCACGGTATTTTGAATGGACAGGAAATTGTATTTAAATTGTAACAATAGTGTATTGTACGTTATTAAATAGAAACTAGAAAGCCGAAACGTAGCTTGTATGGGAAAGTTTTTAATGCTGGCAACGTTTTTGCATCACAATTAAAAAGAATTCTATTGATTGTTCGCGCGCTTTTAAATTGACATGTTCTTTTTAATCTGCTGGAAACGGCTTTTCCAAATTTAAATTTCGTTCCCGTCAATCACAAATCTGTCATGGCTGCCGCGCTCTACCATAGACTAAATTTTAACTTCTAATTTTGTAATAATTTAAGATTTCTTCTCCTCCTCCTTTTTCTCGTCTTCTGGAGGGGGTGTGGGGAGTGCGGGGTACTCTAACTTGACGCCATCCTCGCAAGTGAAGATCGGACAACAACCGGGGAAGGGAGCTGTCTTGTTGGTCTTGTCTGTAACAAGGAAATAAATTAACGATAATTAATAAAAAGCCCATTCAATTGCAAATATTATTCATACTGTAAATCAATTTAAAAAAGACGCAGGATCGACGGCTTTTCGTGCTCTTGCTTTCAGCACCGACTTCCAAATTTAGGAGTACTATTGAGAGTTGAGACTGTTTGATAGAAAAATCTCAATAACATTTTTTGACCCCACCCGGGAATCGAACCCGAGACCCCTCGATCTGTAGTCAAAGATGCAAACACTAGACCAACTAGATAATGGATGAAAGTCTTCCATCATCTCGCAAAAAGGTAATAAGTCCCGAACGTACCAGTGTCAAGCTTGCACTTGGGGTTTTCAATTGGCAGAGGTCCACAGTCCTCAACCAGCTCCAACAGCCTTGGGGGCTGGTCTTCACTGATCACGCAAGTGCTGCGGCCGCAGAAGGGCGCCAGGTCCCAGGAGTTGCCGGGCTCGACGGTCGCGCAGCGGGTGGAAGCGAAGCACACACCAGGGAAATCTGCAATAGACAATAGAGTTAGACGTTTGACAGATTGATTTTTTTTCGCCGTTGACGCAAATGAACTTTTGGATTGACATTGACTTTGACAGTTGCGAAAGACATGTTTTTTTGCACTTCATAGATATTTTTAATTAGTGTTATAATGTTTTTATTGGATTTGGTCTTATTATTACTATACTTCCTAATATTGAGAATATTGATACAAATGATATTTATATTTCCTCAAAAACAAGATCTCTTGACTCCGTATGCAACTTTCAAAACAACAACATAAGTAAATCACTAACAATAACTATTATCTAAGATCTGAGACCAGTTAGCCATGATCTAGATTTAAAGTTCAGACTGTGAATGGACTGAAACCTAACTTATGTACCGATTTAACTAACAAATGTCAGTTTATTATTTACTAGCTGTTGCGCGCGGCGTCACTCCATAACACGATGTTGTATAGAATTATCTACACTAATATTATAAAGACGAAAATTTTGTTTGTAATGAATAGGCTCAAAAACTACTGGACCGATTTTAAAATGTTTTCACCATTCGAAAGCTACATTATCCACGAGGAACATAGACTATATTTTATATCATATGATTCATTATTATTATGTGACGGAAGCGAAGCCGCGCGCGACAGCTAGTATGATTTATACAGAATTCAAATAGTAAAAGAATTCATCAAATCGGTCCAGAAGTTTCGAAGCCTATTCAATTGAAACAAAAAATTATCAAATCTTTCCTCTATAAAATTTTATTGTACATTTTTTTCTTTAAAAAAAAACATAATATTATATAGATTTATAAGGCATATTATATAGGGTTCCAATTGTCAAAGAAGTT
The DNA here is from genome assembly GCA_001586405.1 of Phoebis sennae. Lineage (NCBI taxonomy): Eukaryota > Metazoa > Arthropoda > Insecta > Lepidoptera > Pieridae > Phoebis > Phoebis sennae. The sequence goes on along the minus strand of LQNK01001853.1, from coordinate 122,409 downwards.
TCGAAATCGGTCCAGTAGTTTTGAAGCCTATTCAATACAATGAACATCAAATCTTTCCTCTTTAAAATATTAGTGTGTTTTATTATGAATGTATGTAATGTTACGTATAAATAAATAAATTAATAAATGTTATCTTGCTGTTTTAAATCAGTGGCATTTATTCCCGAGAGAGTGGGTACGATTCTTACATTCTTTTATCAATTTAAGCTATCATATTATCATATTATGTGATAATCCTATCATAATGATTATGTATTATGTCAAATTACAAGCCGTTATGAAACTAAGGCGTCCAGACAACCTAGTTACATCTAGATATTCTACTTTCACTAAGTTATATAAGTTAGCGTTAAGTAGAATTAACTTATTAAGTTGTTTATTGTGTGCCTAGTATTATGTCAATTTAATGTGTTATTTCAAGTTATGGCTAAGTAATGCCTATATTTGAAATTATTGTTTGAACAAAAACCAAGGCGTTGCCGAAAAATGTTCACATTTTAACTAACTTAATTGTTTACATATTCTCCGAAACTACTAGCGACTTTTTTCAATATTCTATCTATCCCTTGTTTTGCTTACTAATGTCAGACAAATCTATTTGCATTTACTTTGATTTCAATACGCTGTCGACGGATAGCCTTTGTTATGACTTTTGACAATCAAATGTCATCTGAGATTACAATCTATCCATAATCTTTGATACATTATTGAAAACAGGCGTAGATTTATTTGAATAATAATCTCTTCCTTAGAATCTTAATGATTTTGTATGATGACTTATTTTATTTATTTAAAAAATAGTCGAATGAAGTCGCAGGCCGTTGCTAGTAAATACAGGTTTAAAACCATAACAATGATACTCTGACCTAGTTCAAACAATAGGTATCAATGACAAAAGGTTACAATTACTAACTGTATGTAGTTTAATCTCTTTGTTTGCTAAAATACGGTGACAGTACAATTTAACTTTTGTTATTGATTTTTCAAACTTTCAGCTTGGATAATAGCGACTTCCGGCCCGAATTGGAATTGTGAATCAGTACACTAGAATGTTAATAATTTAGTATTGAATAGGTTTCTTGGACGTATATAAAACAACCATAATAATATATTATACTATAATTCAATAAATAAACACAATAAATTTTACAAATAAATACAATATGTAATAAAAAATACGACCCGATTGACCCAAACTAAGCAAAGCTGTACTGTGGAAACTAGATAACTGATAGACATACTTAAACATATTTTTTGGAAATACATACTATAGATAGATAAACACCCAGACAGTAGAAAATTACAATGTTCATCACATAATTATTTTCGTCCCGTGGGGATCGAACCCACACCCTTCGACGTCATAAACTATTGCCACATCCACTGAGCCAATCGGGTCGTATTTAATTATTGTATTTATTTAATTACAATTTAGAGAAGACTTAAACATTTCATACTTTCTATACTAATAATGAAACACTGACTATTTTCTATCACAAACAATCTCAATCGATTTTCACTGACTTTCACCTTACAGTTCATTATATAACTGTTGACTGAATGTAACTAATATAATATTGACTGTTTATAATGGTTACCGCGATGGTTCAGTGGTTATAACCGAGAACTCTTGGGTTCCAGCCCCGGTAAAATGAAATACTTTATCCGATGATAACTTGAGTATTGTTTATCCGATTAAATTTAATATGCGATTAAATTTAATGTTTAGTTCGAATGAGCGAATTCAGTGTAGGGGTAATGAAGATAAGGGGGGAGTGAAATAGGCGATTTTCATATGAATATAGCCGACTGTGGTATCAAATGAAAGGTCTTGATTTATACATTACAATGCAGTAGCATGGTAACAACGCTCTAGCTCGGAGTGAACCACTAGTTATACAATGCATTTTAAATAGCTGTTTATTTTAATTCATTTGCATTAAATTTCAATTGCAAATGTAATAACTTTATTGTATCTAGTTGGCTTTGTTTATTATTGTATCAATGACTAGTTAAACCAGGGTGAGATATTATTATACTCGCGGCTTTCGCTTGGCATTTCCAGGATAAAACTTAAGTCCTTCCTGGGTTTCAAACAATTTATGTAAAAATTTCATCGAAATCTGTTCAGCGGTTTAGGCGAGACAGACAAACATACAGACAGGCAGACAGAGTTACATACATCCTCACAAACTTTCGCATTTATAATATTAGTAAGATAAAAAGTCAATAAAAAGATTGTAAATATCAATATTAAATGTCATTTCCGTAACTCTTATATGACTTTACCTTGCTTTTACCGGAAAAATTACACGTTATGTATGCAGTTTGTTTAATTTTATTACAAAACTAAAAAATGTTTGCTTTTAACCGCGCGGAAACATTTATTACAATTATTACATAAATAAAAAAAAAAACAAATTTAAATATCTAATCAACCAAAAATATAAAATTTGCTCCATCACTGTCTAAAAGGGATGTATACTTGCAACATTTACTTTAAACTAATTTAATACAACTTTGGCCTCATTTGCAATTTCTTAAAAAAAATAAAAGTTACATAATATTGTCATCGCGTCGCGTTTGAAATGTAAATGTGAGTGACATCGGCTTGCCAAGTTGAACCGCTTTCCAATCCAACGTAACCAGTACATGACATCTTCAAAAAACAATAATATCCTCATCTTTAAGAAAAAAAATATCCTCTCTATATCTTTTTGTTCCCAAATACTTCAATCAGACGATGTCCTCTCCATTGCTTTTTGTTTTAGAATATTAGTTCAAAAAACGATTTTTATTAATTTATAATTTCGAATTAGCATAGCTTCTCTATTTAAAAAACGACAAACAGATTACAATTCCATTTTCAAATAAGTAGACAAAAAATAAAAATAAAACATCTATTCGAAAATCAAATCAATCGAAAAGAGCAGACGATACGATTATTCGAATGTCGAATTATCGAGAACATCGAATGCGTAGAGTCGCATGCTACACTTTTTAATGCAACCTACTTTCATTAGATTCTAGAAGCTTCCAAGGCTGTTACAATCGTGTCATTTGATTATGTATGAGTCATTTTTCTTATACCTGTTACATGAAAGGACACCAGGAAGTGATCTGAATAAAGGTTTATTTATGTCCATTATAAATGTTAATTGTATATTTTATTGCATTTAAAAAGTACGTGAGTCATGACATTGAGTGAGACCGAAATATTTAACACGAAAACAGATTTAATCCACAATTATTTAATTTTCTGAAATGTAATCATGTATGTTCCTTAATAATTATGCTTCCTTAATAATTTTCTAACAATTACGAAATGATATCATGATAAGTTTTACATATTTACACTCATTGAAATAATACTTTAAAACGAAATTTCTAGAAGAGTCGTCATTTGAAATTCCTTAAAAAATAATAATATTTGCCAATAACAAAAATATTCCATGTTTACCACTAATTATATCTTAATGGGTTGAAGAAAATTTTCAGATGAATGAAACAATTAATTAATTTTTAATAAAACTTTTATGCGTATCTCGGAAAAATTATTTCGATAAAATCTAAAGACAATAAAAATCCGCACGTCAATTTCAAGGTTTTTACACACAATAACGACTCCACGGTATTAAGGACAATTAAAACGTTTGTAATCGGATAAAAAGGTATAATGCGTGCAATTTGATTTCCCAACGGATACCATAGTTGCTACATATCCGGGCGTGTTGCGAAAAGGCAACTCTCATTAGATATTAATACGGGTTTTTATATATATGGCAACATTGTCGCATAATATAACGATTATTAGAAAAGACTAGATTAGATAATGAAAGAAACATTTCCACTACACAAAAAACCGTAAAAGTTTAAGTACTAAATCGAAATTATTTAAAAAAAATCGGTCTTCCCAAAAGCTTTTGTTTATTTTTTTTAATTTACATTATGTACCACCAGTGTTTGTAAAAAAGGCGCGTAAATTAATAAACAACTGTCAAATTCTTGAGTTATAAAAATTTAATATTCTTGTTCGCGTAAAATTAAAACTTGAAAAACAAAACAAAATATGCGTTATTAAATCCATAAAAGGTTTGAGAGCAGAATATAAAGATTTTAATTGTAATCATTTACATAATTAGATTACTTATTGACTATTATCGTATATAACAAAAATATTATTTAGTTGTGCATTAATTATACATAAATTACAGTTTCGGAATTATATGTTTTTTTTTGTTACTAAAAAATCCAATAGTCAAACAAAATTATTATTTTAGTTTTAGTTATATGATAGTTACTATCGGATGATAATTCGATTCAATTTTGAATGCCTGTAAGCTTCGTGAAAGTCTGTATTTAGTAATTGTGAAAGGTTTTTGAAAGTGCGCGATTTCTCAGCAGATATTAGGTCATCGAAGAGACCTAGCCTAACCTTTTGTTTTACAATCGATTTTAAAGAACTTAAACTTTCGTTTTTTAAAAAGGTAACATGTGCAAAAGATTGTCATAAATAATTTAATTATTTTATACACACTCGGCTTTTTAAAACAATTAATTTAATGGTAATTAGTTTAAAATTATGAGCATAGAATACTTAATTTCAAGTACAATAAGAATGCGTGCATTATTGTTATAATAAAAATAGATTATGTAATAAAAAACTGACCTCTATGCCTACAAGGTCTGATGGTCATAGCCAACGGTGCATAAAAGATATACAAGAATGCATTCTTCAAAAAAAGCATAGACAAAGAGATTTGACATAAAGTTTTTTTTTTGATGGCCAGTATTTTTGGCTTGACTTTTTGCCAGTGTCGAATTGTGTGGAAAAAAAACTATTTTACATATTGATGTAGTCTATTTTCAACTAGTTTAACAGAATTAATACGATTTATGACAATGAGATGGTTATAAAGGGCAAGGTCAAGGCTATTTAATAGAAAAATAAATTTGTGTAGTATTTTTTAATAAAAGAAACTTCTTACAGTTTTAATTCCAAGTAAATTACTTTTTTATATTTCTGTATTTTTACAAAGGACCATTAAGAATAAGATTTCTTTGTGGCTTTTACAAAATGCCTGAAAGAAATCGCTGCCTAGCAATAAGGCCGCCTCTCATACATGTTTTCTTGCATGTAGTTTTATATGTTATGTACTTATTTACTTTTGTGTGTGTGGAATTATTATTGAAATAATATGATATTTCATATTATTTTTAAATTACTTCTATATATCAACGTCGAAGGAGACTTAATATTAATTAAAATATTAATTAGGGAAACTCATTTCTAATAAAATATAATAAATTTCATCGAAACCTAGACAATTAATATTTCACGTGTCATTAATTCACTTTCCATTTCAATTTTAAATCCTTTTAATTAATCAACTGACATTTACATAAGATGAGCTAAAATTCGAGTTCTGAGCCAGATATTATGAAGTCGCCGGACCTGTATGTCAAGTTATATAACCTGTATCGTTTTATAATAATGTCATTGTTACATTACTGACCATTTTACCTGTGACATTTTTTTTTGAAAAAAAATTTTTTTTTCGTTAAACAAAAATAATTAAAAAAAGAGCATAATTATTAAGTATATTAAAAATTATAATTGATTAAGTTCCATAGTTTGTATGTATCTTAATATAAAAAAACTCTTTTTCTATGCTGAAAGAAATTTACGTGGATTTTTATTGCAATAAACATTTTTTTTTCATCAAGAAAACTACTTGATAAGAATCAATATAGTTTCAAATAAGTTTCCTTAATATAATCCATTTTATGTAGTAATTATTCATTAAGAATTCTTATAGATAAGATTTCTAAAATAATTTTTATATAACCACCAAAAGACTAAATTAGAAAATGTTAAACAACGGAAATATATAACGCAATAATTAGGGAATAATTAAAATACCATCTTGTATTACAAAATAAGTGCATTATTCAATGTAATTCTAATCAGGTGCACGCGATATGCTAATTTATAATTACTTCACACACCAATTATTTATCTAGATTTCTCTATTGTTTAAAACAATATAAATAACTTTAGAATATACTTAAAAATGTAAGAAACGCAATCGAAAAAGAAACAATTTCTTGAATTTAATTTTGATAAATTAAATTAATTTTTTTAGGTCATCATAATCCAATTTTAATTATAACGTCCATAAAAATCAACGAAATAATTTTGCAGTGAATAATTATGCAACAATAAATATTTGCCGCTCTGAATATTTCACAAAATTACCAAAATAAAATTGAAAACGTACCTCTAAGGACATCAGCAGGAATTAACCGCCTAAAAGTCTTGGAGCCATCGTCCTTTGCCTCTTCAGCGGCAAAAGCCAGGGCGAAAACAGCCAAAACAACTAGGTACTTCATTTTAACACCTTACGAGTGCCACGCGATAAAAAAAAGTTAAAATGTCAAAATTGCGCGCGCTTTTCGTTTGACAGTTACGCGGCAGGCGACAACTGAGTTGCGCGCTCACCTTTCGCTTCGTTTTATTCGAAGTTTAGAGGCGGGGAGTGAATGGACACAAAATGGCGGAATTATTATTTTTATTTAGTGATGTCTCAGGGTTGGCATTGTTGCAAAATTCAGTTTTCCATTGTTGTTGATACGGGTTTAATCGTATGTATCGGTCTTTAGTTATCGTGGGTATCAAGATCTTCGAAGATCTTTCTAGAAGCGTTCATGTAATGTGTTATATTAGCGATTGCTATTACGGATGAATTGAGGTTAACTGTTGCGCGGTTTTTCTAATTGATCGGGAATCGGAAAGCGATTATGTGTACGTGTCATTAGGGAAATCTTTCCTTTGTTTGCTAGTTTTAATGTTCCGGCATTAGATAAAACTGATGCGGTTTATCCTATTTAATTAATTAAAATTCCATCAAAATTGTTACTTTCCCCGAAAATTTCCCGTATATTAATCTTATTTCTATAAGATTTTCTGAATAAAACCATTCTATGTCCTTTCTCTACATTAGAGTTTGCAGTTGCTTTCATGAACTAAGTTAAATTATGACTAATAAATAAGTAGTAATAAGATGACATGTAACATTTAAGATTGTAATAATAAAGGCTTAAAATAATAATGTGCTTTCTCCGGTCTCAAATCTTTGCAAAAAATTTTATCCAAATGTGTTCAGAGATTTATGATGAGTTAGACAAAGTTACCTCGTGTTACAGATGGTTACAGTATGGATACAAATGGTTACAGATGGAAATAAGGAACACGACTTACTGTATGGAAAGGTATTAAACCGTAACCATCTGTAACATGAGGTACTATTTGGTGCATACAAGTATCGAAACACGAAAGTGACTTTGTCTCTTCCTAAACTGCTCAACACATTTGGATGAAAATTTTTACAAAGATAATCTGAGATTGAAAGGACCCTGACGTTATGTTCCTTTATTTCCGACCTTTGGTTATTTTATCATCTTTCCTTATCTCGTATAGTTTCCACCCTAAAACGATTTATGAAAAGCACATAGCTCTCATGTAGAGCCAAGCTCTATACATACACTTGACAGTCCCGTTAAAAAGTAAGAATGCATAACAAGTGTTTTTCTGCGCAGTTTCTCAACAGTAGATTGACCGATTGTCTATCTACTCCAAATAACATTTGTTTCAAGTCGGACCAGTAGTTACTACGATTTTACGTTCAAAAAAACAAAGAAACTCTCCAGGTTATTTAATAAATGCAGATTACCATCCGCGCCTCGCGGTTTCACCCACGTAATTTCTTATCCCGTGGCAACTCCGGGAAATAAAGAATAGAATATAATAGAATAGAAAACATTTATTCCCAAAAAAGTGATACAATACAGTAGATGGTACAAAATAACAGTTCTTATTACTAAAAAATAAAAAATAGTATATTACAGGTATGTAGCGATATGTATGCGATATAAAGTATGTAGCTTATATTTTATTCTTATATATACATATAGGTATGGTATTCCAAATTTCATCATGATCGGTTCAGTAGTTTTTGCGTGAAAGAGTAACAAACATACATACATCCTCAAAAACTTTATATGACTAATACATTTCATACAAAATAATATTCTATAATCATCTAGCTGTGCCCTGCAGTTTTTCCTATGTCCTTTTTCGGGATTTAAACAATATCTGTACCAAATTTCATTTCATCCAAATCGGTTCAGTGTTTTAGGCGTGAAGTAGTAGATAGATATTAGTATGGATTATACAGATGGCACCACTGTATTACACTATCATGATATTGACATTTCAGTTACTGTAAACAAATGTTACTAACTATAATTATCAGGTGTTTATCTATGCAGTCTTGGTATTTTGGTGAAGAAATATCCGTTTTATTATTGAGTTAATGCTAGCAAACACTTAAAACAAGTACTTCCTTAATTATAGAATATATTTCCTTAAGCCCTTTATTGGACTGTTGAACTTTGTTCCGTTAAAATGATTGACACTTTTCAAAGGTAAACTTAAATAAGGTTTACTTTGCCTTTTGCGCGATTTTCAAGACCAAATTACTGAAATAAAAATTGTTTCAATTATCTGAGTGTATTTATGTCTGGGTGTCAATTATCTACACTAATATTATAAAGAGGAAAGATTTAATTTTTTTTTACTTACTTTCAAAAAAGGAGGAAAAAAGGTATTGTTTGTTAATTACTTGATTAGGCTCCCGAATTACTTGGATTGATTTGAAAATAAATTATCATTGGAATCCTACATTATCTGTGATGAACATAGGCTTTATAACATTATGCACAGCTAATCTTAATGGTTTTGTATGTGTATCGGTTACATTAAGGTATAATTACTACGTGTACATCATAATCCACAGCTGATCGGCATCATGTCAGCTCTTAAGCGCTTATGAGATGTTACAATGTTAATCACATCATAATTTTCTATTCGTGGGGATCGAACCCACACCCTCCGGCGCGATAGACCATTGCTGTCCACTGCGCCAATCGGGTCGTCAAATATCTAAAGCAAACTATAGTTAGAATATTAAAATCACTTTAAAGAAATATCACTAACTTATTTTTATATTATATTTATAACATCCAATCAAACTAGACGATTAACTCATTTTCTTAATTAACGTTATGATTTCACAATATTAGAAACATTATTTTTGTGATGCTTATGACAAATTGCACTTGGCTTTCACGGACGTCAGCAAAAAAGTCGAAGTAAATTTTTAATTTATTTAAGTTTTGTGCCTTGTTGCTAAGCAGGAATGGATTAAAATTTAAAACAGTTATAACAGCTTCGGTTGTTTTTTATTGCGTATGTTTATATAGTTATTAATTCTCTTTATTACTAAAAATTAATATTATAAATAAAAATTACAAATAGGACGTGTTCAATTTAATAAGATTCCCAAGAAGAATCCTCCACCTGTGTCGTTTACGAAACTATTAGTACTCTATTTATGCAAATCACTTGATGCCCTTTTGCATACAAAATTTCATCAAAATCTGTTCAGTAGTTGCAAAGTGATTGATACACGAATCAACTTTAACATTTATAATATTAAGAGGGTTATGAATTATGATATCAAAATAAGGAATATGATCTTGACACAATAAAAACATATTAGGTATTACTTTGGCACTATTGTAATTATTTATTTTATGTAATTACCGAACGTTTATCCGATTTGTACAAGGTAATCCTTTCAAAGATACATTGGAATCCTTTCACTTCACGTAGCAACACATTGTATAAGCCCTTGACAATTTTCGACAATAATTCAATATTCATTGTTTCATTTTTCACTTAATATTGTCTGTCAGTCTCATTTTTATTATTTTTTGTTAAAAAATGATTAAGACTTCCTGACACTTAAACAACTTATAATTATATTTTTACGGTCAATTAAAATCGTAATTTTATAGTCTCATTATGAGTTGAGTTTGATTTTTTGAACCGAATAAATGTTACTCATCGATTTTACCCTGCCACAGATAAATAAATAATAATATATAAGTAAATTAGGGATATTTATTAAATATTTATTTTTATTTTTCTCTCCTGTTACACTTTACAGTTGGTTGCATGGAAGAGATCACTGCTGAGTGATAAGGCTACCTACTGTATGGGGAAATTAGATCTAAGAGACTTTACATTATATTACTTTGTTTTGTATTTCTCCACACAATAAAATGTATAAATTAAACAAATAAAAAATATTTTATGAATTTGTAGCCTTAATTAAGTAATTTTATCTTCAATAAAGATAATCGCTTAAATGTCCTTCAGTTTATCGAGCCAAATCATAACCACTCAGGCAAGGTGGCGCCTAAACGTAAGGTTTAAAGAACTTTTTACAGAACAATAACAATTAATCGAGAAAACTATTTAAAAAAATGCTGCTAAAATTTTGAGTCAAACACTACATTACGTTCTTTATCTTTGTCAAACAATTTCTATACAAAGTATCATCTAAATCGGTTCAGTGGTTTAAGTGTGAAGAAGAAACAGGTTAACAGAGTACCTTTTTCGCATTTATAATAATAAAATAAATATCAGTAAAAAAATTAGGGATATATTTATGTAAAGATGGTATTAATACTTTTATTTCCATAAAAATAATAATAATAAATATTTAAAAGATTTTTTTGCAAACGCTACATGTCCTTTCTCTTTAGAGTTATAGATGAGATCCGATAAACAAAACAAAATGCTGCTAAAATGTATTTAATGTAATGCAATTTGAAACAAAATCACCCTTGACTTTTAGTTTAAACTTTTTGCTATAAGTGGTTGGGTTTCTAGTATTTTGCTAGACAACATAATCAGATAGTCTCCCGTGACCACGCTCGCTGTAAAGTGCTCGGAACGTCGGGTTAAATAATAATGTAAAATAATGTATAAAAAAATAATAAAAAATCATTTATTTCACCATAGAAGTATGTTTGCCTTAAAAAATACAGGTGACAGCGGACTCCATACTAGGCACTGCCTGTCTGTCTCCTTACAGAAGGATTATCTTAAAGTTTAAACATTTTTGGCATAAACAAAACAACAAATTAATAACCAACACAGTAAATTTGTAAGAATTATAGTAAAAAAAAAGTATAATAAACTGCGTTTAAAATCCTTTAAAGAGTATTTTATTTCAAAATGGAAAGTACTCGCGTTAAAACAAACACAAGACAACATAATATTTATACCTGGGGAGCTCACGAGAAGATTCTATGACTTGCTCGAGTGCATCAGAAAACCTTGTAATATACTCCTACCTATGAAAATTGAATATAGGGGGTGCGTTAAGAGCAGCCCAATTGGCGCTGCACGGGTAAGAATACTTGTGTCGCCACCTTATGCACCGGGTGTCGTAAGAGGTGACAGAGGGTAATTTTATTACATAATAAATAAATAAATAAATAAATATTCTGGGACATTTAACACAACGCCATCTAGTCCCAAACTAAGCAAAGCTTGTACTATGGATACTAGATAACTGATAGACATACTTAAACATATTTTTTTTGTAAATACATTCATACTATAGATAAATGAACACCCAGACAGTAGAAAATTACAATGTTCATCACATCATAATTTTCTACTCGTGAGGATCGAACCCACACCCTCCGGCGGAATCAACCATTGCTGAACCACGGCGCCAACCGGGTTGTCATAATATCTTCAACAATAAAATAGTGGGAGCCGATCTATGCACGATTAGGTCAAACTCGCACCAGTGAAATTATAACCCCCCAAAAGATCGGCATAAAGTAGTGCCTTTGTATAGAGATTCTTAATACCACGAGAACGAGAGATATATTTATTTCTACGCGGGTGAAACCGCGGAGCTAAGCTAGTATTAAATATAGATTTTATCGTTCAGTAATATCTTACATACATATCCTCTTTAGTGCTTACCGATACTTTGTCATATTTGAAATGAAATGAAATGAAATTAAATTAAATTAAATTTTTATTTGATAGAAATGTTGTCAAATAAAGATGTTAAAATATAAATTATAGTTTATACATTTCGCTATCGAGCAGGATACAAGTTTTTATAATAAGTCTTTATAAATATATGATGTCATTAAATCGTTATTTTATAAACAGTATATATTTTAGGGAGTAGTCATTTATTAGGATATCTACAGTTGGCATTGTGTTTCTCTTGTTGATTACAAAATAATTGTTTTTTGACAAATACACACACTTCAAATATGTATAAAGCAATATGAAGAAATAAAATAATTTATTAATTTCAGTGATAATTTATTTGCTGACGCTACTGCTATCCTTTCTCTTCACTTACTGTCCCTGATGATCAGATAAGGCAAACGCTTGCCAAATTTAAAAGTTTTGGCGATTTGAAAGTTTATTGACGTACTGTTGTATGTATAATGCAATTTCTGTGCACATATTTAAAAAATACAGACACAAAATAAGTTTCAAATTCAAATATTTTATTTCATGAATATGGGTACAATTTTGATGTCATATATTAAATAAATCCAGCCATATCCTACCATCTAAGGCATATGAAATTACATTAATATAATATTAAAAATACAAGTTAAGTTTATTATATTTTAAAACTAGCGACACGCCCTGACTTCGCACGGGTGCAATGCAGATACTTAATTTAATACAGAAAAACTGTGAACGTTGTATATAATTAATACATTATTTTAATAAATCTCGTAGGGTTCAGCCTGCCTTTGCAATGTAAGCGGAAAAAAATTGATCATTAACGACATCACATTAGTAACCTCAAAAATAACAGTATTTCTCCACTATTTAACGGATGTTATCATACAATAAATACTTACTCTACCTAGTTTATACATCTTAGAATCTGCCACATTTGTCAGAAAACATTCACATATTTATAAAACGAATTCAAATCCGCGACGCAAAAACAAGTTAATCTTACCTGAACCTAAATTAGAAATGTTTAAGAATGGCCCACACTATTCGTGTATAAAAATATATAATAAACTACCTGATGCAATAAAAAATTAACTTAATGATAACTTATATACTAAAAAAATAAAAAAATATATGATACACAAATGTTATTACACACCTAACGAATACCTCAATGAAATATGAAAATTACTACCTTAATGACTTGATCTTTCGGTCGAAACTAATGATTTTTGCATAAAATTAATTGTCTTTATTATTGTGGTTAATTATTTAATTTCAATATCTCATGTAATATATTATGTCACAAATGTTGCATTATATAACTGTTTGCTATGGCCTTACAGGCCCATGTTATGAATTTAATGTCATTGTATATTGTTATTTGTAACATGATGCAATAAATAAATAAATAAATAAATAAATAAATAAATATAAACCTTCCTCTTGAATCACTCTATTTATTAAAAAAGAAAAGATTGTTATTGCTTGATTAATGCCTGTATTCCCATCCCATTCCTCTCCTATCCTATTCTAATTCCTGTCCAAACTTCCTATCATTAATCCTCTCCTTATACCCTTCCTTCAAACTGGCAAGGCATCTGCAACACTTCGTCGTAGATGTTCATGGGCTGCGGTCAGTCACTTATCATCAGGTGAGCATGCTCCGCTTGCCTGCTATAGCATAAAAATTTGTCTTTAGTCCAGATTTAAGCCGGTCTAAGTACCCTTTTATAAAACCGAAAAGGTCGACAACACCTTCAGATAATGTTCAATCCATTCCATCAACATTGCACACTGCAAGAGAAAGGCAAGTACTTATTGCACTAAACACGATTCCAATTACTCTATTGACGACATATACTGAACATTTTTTTATTTATTTACTACAAGTTTCTGCTCGTGTCTTCGTTTAAATTCGGTCTATAGTAAATAAAATATATCCTTTTTTTACGAGGGGAAATGTCTTCGCATACCCGGCCGTCTGGGGAAACGACCGGGTTATGTCGGACTTGCACCGACTAAAACCCCTCGATGTTCCTTCACACACCTTGTGAGGGGCTCACGGGCACGCCGTAGCATTCTTCTGCGAACTCCCCGGTGTCGGCCGCTTTTCGCGACCCCTCCGCGAGAGCAGGATGGAAGGAGCTATGTCCATCCTGCTCTCCCCCTCGTCGTGGTCTTCCCGGAACATATGGGAGACCACAACCGCCGCAGAGGCCCTATTTGGTGGAGCGGTGTGAATCCCCATTCACGCCACCCCAGAGCCCCCAATAAAATATATCCTATGACAGCTAAAAGTCTATCTAACTAAATTTCATATTAATATATTCAATAGTTGTGGCGTGACTGAGAAACAAAGAAAACTTTAGCATCATAAAGCTGAGTTTATTTGTTTTAACGTGCTAATCTTGATAGACTATTAATTATGGAAGGCGATTGTTGTTATTTAGACGCCCTAGTGTCAGCGCGGCGTGAGATCTAGTTTCAAATATGAATAAGGGGAAACAATCGGACCCGTTCATCGTACGAAATACAGTGCAATACTGCTTCACGCCGATCTTCTGGGGGGTGGTACTTACACCGGTGCGAGCTTGGCCCAATCGTGCTATGCCCGGCTCCCACTCTTTTATTGCTGAAGATGTTATGCAGAATTACCCTCTGTTGCCTCTTACGACACCCACGGGTAGAAATGGGGTGGCGACACACGTTACACCTTGAAACAATTGTCAAGTGACCTTCTTTTTATGTATTATATAACCTATTGATCCAGTTGCATGTATCCCCGTAGGGATAGTTTACAATTGACATACTTAATATAATTGCTTGCTACATATGTAACAAAGGACACAATTTGGTGACATATCACTACATAGTATAAAACAAAGTCGCTTTCTCTGTCCCTATATCACTTTGTATGCTTAAATCTTTAAAACTACACAACGGATTTTGATGTGGTTTTTTCATTAGATAGAGTGATTCTAGAGGAAGGTTTATATGTATGATAACATCCATTTAATAGTGGAGAAATACTGGTATTTTTGAGGTTTCTAATGTGACGTCGTTAATTATCATTTATTTCTGCTTACGTTGCAAAAGCAGGCTAAACCCTACGAGATTCATCAAAATAATGTACTAAGTTTTATACATATAAAACGTTAATAGTTTTTCTGTAGTATATTTATTATCAGCATTGCACCCGTGCGAAGTCGGGGTAGTTTGATAGTTTAATAGTTAGGTTCAAAATAACATAAAGGCTGCCTAAAACTTTTAAGCCCAGAGTTTCCACAGAATCATAAGTAACGCGGGAAAAGCGTTAAGAAGCCAACTAACATTACATCATATTAATAGAGATTTAACTACAAGGTAAAAAAAATTTCGAACCGTTTCAGTTGTTACAATTTGATTGTTTATTTGCAATATATAGAGCAAAAAAAATTTTTAGAACTCAAAGAATTGTACATTCAAACCGGAAAACTAACATGACCTTCTTATGTAATTTACCTGTGTTAAACCTCTTTATTTGCGTCTAAAACAATTAGAAATAAATCAATTATTAACGTTGTAATTAGAATTGCATTTCCTTAACAAAGTAATGAAATTAAACACAAAATTTTATACATTTTAAAATTAATTACAGAATTTAATATATTTAATTTAGATAAATTGGATCATTTTTCTTCCTTCGTTGTTGGAATAGTCATCAAATTAATCGCGCGCGCAAGCTCCTGCCGTGCGTACGTGCGTAAAAACGGATGCATACATTTAGTTGTGTTTCTTCGCACAAGAATTAACAATGGTGCAGTGCAAATTCTGTAAATTATCATTGGGCCGAGTGAAGGGTGAAACAGTAAAATGTAACGGTTCGTGTGAAGGTGTGTTTCATAAGAAATGTGCAGTCAAAATCAAGGCGTTTAACATGACGGGGAGGTGTGACGAATGTCAGTTAACGCTGCCGGAAGAATCCTCCATAACGGTGGACCCGACAAAAGCTTCAGTAGAGAAGATTCTAGCAGAAGTTAATGAGAAACTAGCCATTGTGTTCAATATGAAACAAACATTGGAATCTATGTCCAATGACATAAGTTTCTATGCTGAAAAATATCAAGAATTAATTGATGAAAAAGAAAAAACGGACAAAAGAATCAAGGCGCTAGAGTACAAAAATATACATCTTGAAAACAGTAATAAAGCATTGGAGGAGAGAGTGGCCACCTTAGAAGTTCGTGAAAAAGAAAAAAATGTCGAAATAATAGGAATAGAAGACAACTTATCAAAAAATTCTGAAAATACAATTAAAATTCTCGCCAACAAATTGGGAGTAGACAAATTCGATTTGTGAAATAAAGTGGGTAGGCGAAAATAATAAATCCAACGGTTCTAACCGACAGAGTGATAAAAAACCACGACCGGTTATCGTTACTTTGCGCACGCGCTTAGCTCGTGACCAGTGGCTGGCCACAAGAAAGACACATCAATTAACAAATGATGATCTTTTTCAAAACGGCAACAAAAAGCGGATATTTATTAACGAAAATCTAACAAAGTATACTCGTAATTTACTCTGGACTGCAAAGAATGAATTAAGGCAAATTTATAAATATATATGGGTACAAGAAGGGAAGGTTCTAATAAG
>LQNK01001853.1:85537-97856 GCA_001586405.1 Phoebis sennae | reverse complement strand
TTCAGCTATTTAAAAAAAATTGGAGTTGAATGATGTAGGCATCCACTAAGAACGAATTCGACGATCCGATTGGCGCAGTGGTTCAGCAATGTTCAATTGCGCCGGAGGGTGTGGGTTCGATCCCCACGAGCAGAAAAGTATGATGTGATGAACATTGTAATTTTATACTATCTGGGTGTTAATGTATGTATGTATTTACAAAAAAAAATATGTTTAAGTATGTCTATCAGTTATCTAGTATCCATAGTACAAGCTTTGCTTAGTTTGGGACTAGATGGCGTTGTGTTAAATGTCCAGAAATATTTATTTATTATTTATTTGATTCCTGTGGGGAATGGAAGCAGATATACGCGAGTTAAACCGCGGGCCACAGCTAGTTCAACATAAAACGTAACAGGGTCGTCAAAAATACTACTTATTCAACATGGATTTTCCTAATAGATAAAATGAGTCATTATTATGGGATTTCCTGGTAATTCTGTATTGTTTGAACAAGTATTTTACTGTGAAAAAATATTTCTAATTATATACTTAGGTAGAAGAGTAGAAACAGGAATATTAACCACGACTTGACCCGATGGCGCAGTGGATGTGGCAATGGTCTTGCGGAGGGTGTGGGTTCGATCCCCACGAGTAGAAAATAATGATGTGATGAATTGTAATTTTCCACTGTCTGGGTGTTTTACTATCTGTAGCATGTATTTACAAAAAAATGTATAAGTATGTCTATCAGTTATCTAGTTTCGTAAGTTTAGCTTTGGGTGCGGAACCCTAAAGGCTACTTAGGAATCATATCATATGATCATAAATTAGCTCATATCATAAATAAAAGTGTTGCAAAAACCAAATAAGGATTTATAATTATTACTTAACCGCGAGCTTGAACTGTGGGCCATGAAAACTGGTATATTTAGCGATTTTTCATAAGCGGAACAAAATAAACAGATCCCCTATCTAACTGTCAATAGAATTGGTCTTGACTATTACGTGAGATTATAGTTTTCTTTGAAACGTGAATAGGCACTTATAAAGCAGGTATGCTCCATCTTTTATCACCTAAGATCTGGTTACCCGCTTCATCTCATAATATAATTAAATTATAAATAAGTAAAGTTAAAGAGAAAGAAAAATATTCGTTACACAGTACGTAAAATTATTTAAATTACACTTATTTTATTAATAAAGCTTGCAAGAGTTTTGTATAAAAAATCCACACTATTATTTAAACTGTGCAAATACCAATTCTAATTTGTTTCTTAATTATTTAAATAGAATTATTATTTTTTTTCAACGGAATGAATAAATTATTTTTTGCAAAATAATATGCTATTCTCTAGCACAACAAAATAAAAATTATTGAATTTATGAAGAATATTGCACGCGTTTGTAATATCAATTATATTTATCATCAAACGTTATGGAGAATGAAATTGTAAAAAGCCTTTGGGACTAATAATAGTTTTCTATATAAAGTTTATTATTATTTAATTACTAACTATATTTTAACTTTTCAAATACCGCGTTATTTGTGCATACCCAATTCAGGGGCAGAATTTTTAAGATCCCCTGATCTTTCATCAAGGGTTCCGTGTATGGGGACTTGCCAAAAATAAATAATTTGTCAAAATTGCAGCTTTTAAGCTGAGGCGAAGGCTTATTAAAACGGTCCCGTTTTTACCTGAGCAATAATTTTATGAATTTCAATTTAATTCATAAGCAAGTGAATTTGAACTTAATTAATAAGCAAGTGAATTTGACACTAATTTATAAGCAAGTGATTTGAATTCAATTCATAAGCAAGTGATTTTTCACCTAATTTATAAGCAAGTGATTTGAATTTAATTTTTGAACAAGGTAATTTGAACCTAATTCATAAGCAAGCGTATTTGAATTTAATTCATAAGCAAGTGTATTTGAATTTAATTCATAAGCAAGTGAATCTGAATTTAATTCATAAGCAAGTGAATTTGAATTTCATTCATAAGCAAGTGAATTTGAATTCAATTCATGAGCAATTCCGCTTATTTACCAGCCCGCTCTGAGTCATAGTGAAAGTGCCGGCATGACGACACTCGATCCACATCGTCACTAAAGTTCACCTCCCACACGTCAATATTCATCGTAAATACGCAAACTTTATTATCATGACGTCAATACATCAACTTTTACACTTAATTGCAATTTAATAATAATTTTTGACAAAAATAGAACCGACTTCCTCACTCTAAAGAGTCTTATCTATACAAAGTCGGTACAAAATCTTGTTAAATTTAAAATAGATAAAGGCACCGACATTGTATAGATTTCAACAAACATAAAATAAAAGTTATTTTCTACTTTATACAGTGAGGAAGTCGGTTCTTTTTTTAACCGACTTTTAAAAAAAAGGAGGAGGTTATCAATTCGACCGTATTTTATTTTTATGTTTTTTTTTATGTATGTTACCGCCTATCTCCGGCGTTTAGAGACCGATTTGGAAAATTCTTTGCATTCGAAAGAATAAAGTGTCAGTGTGGTCTCATTGAAATTTGGTTCAAGTCTTATCATCCACGTGGAAGATAATCCAGGGAACTCCTCGAAAATCAACGTTATAAGCTCTGCGGTTAAGATTTAATGATGTATATACTAACTGAATTGTGGCTAGATGATGTGATTACCCTTCACAGAACACTAAAAAGGGAAAAATAAAAATTTTTTCCCAAAAATAGAACCGACTTCCTCACCTTCAAATCTATACAATGTCGGTGCCTTTAACTATTTTCAATTTAACAAGATTTTGTACCGTTATTTTCTATATGTTATTTTCTACTTCTTACAGTAATAAAAAGTCGGTTCTATTTTTGGCAAAAAATTTTATTTGACAACATCAGCATTTTTTACTTACACGTCAATATTGATCGTAAATACGCAAAAGCCAATAATTTTCATGACGTCAATACATCTTTTATATACCTTGCAACTTTTACACTTAAATGCAATTTTATATATAGTTATGTGTCGGTTAGGATGACTGGCTGACAAAATTTACTTTTTTAACAACACTAGCATATAGTACTAGTATCTGTGGTGTCACTATTTAGTACCAATGCATTAATATATGATGTTCTCCTGATGTTTGAATGACTGCCCATTATTATTATTGTGTCCCTGTAATTTGTCTCTATGTATGTAGTTTAATAAAATTTATATAGCATATATTCAGGAATAATGTAGGATTCCAATGGTAAATGAATTTTTTCAAATCGGTTCAATAGTTTCTGATACTATCCAATTCAAACCGCGCGACATTTAGAGATTTGGTTGAGTAGCAAAATTTCACCCTGCATATATACCATTACAAAATACAGAATTTGGTTATCCACGCGAGCGAAGCCGCGGTCGGTAAACTCCTTTATTTTCGAGTTCTTACCTATGATATGATACTTTCCTTTTATATTTTTATTTGCAGAATGATTTGTGCATTTTCTTATTACACACGAAGACATTTTATAGCTTTCTGTAGTAACCAAGCCACCGTTGCTATGTAAAGTTCGGTCAACAATCTTTCGTAACCAAGGGAGTGTGGATACACATGTGTCAATTTGAAATCCCAAAATTAGCGTGCTAGTAACATATCTATAGTTATATAATATGCTTAAAAACAGCTATAATACCCCTCATGTCTATAAACAAGAAAGATTATATAATGAGGCAACCCTCACTCTCCTTTGACTGTTATAAAAAAAAAACACGCTCAGCTTATCAAAAAAAGTAAAATGTTTACACGATGTTTAATGTTAGCTTTCTAAATTACACAATATGAGTAAATGTAACGATGACTATGTAGATTAATTGCTGTTTTACATAATTACTTGGTGTTACTGGTAAGAATATTTCTAGAGTGTTCTTAAATACATTAAGGCGGGTACACACTACACTTGTTAAGGCGAATTCATCTTTAATTAAAAAAATGGTGTGGCAATTAATGTGTAGGAATGTTACTAACATAGAATAAGTATTTACTAACATTTTATTGGCGATGTAGCCTGAAATTAATTATATATTATTATTATTATTTATTATTATTATTAATTAGAATAAAATACATTAAAAAAATATATTTTACAGTTGTATTTTTTTCTTCGTCACTAACTCGGATTTTGGTCGTTTTCCATTTATTATAAAAATATATTCGCTATTCGTGTATTACGGCTAACCTATCTACACTAATATTATAAAGGGGAAGACTTTGTTTGTTTGTATGTATTGAATAGGCTCCGAAACTACACGACCGATTTGAATTAAATTGAGTCTATTATTAGTTTGAGTCTATTATTTCATCCAGTTAAAAAAAGTTTAAAAAAATTTGAACATTTTGACTAAATCAGGATTAACTAGTAAATATTCATTGTACCCAGACGTAATTTTATAATTTTTAGTATGATTATGACGATTCTATTTTTTAGCAAAAAGATATTAATCATGGACCTGTCTTTTATCATTGAAAGGATTTTTGTAAATTTGAAGATCAGAACAACAAACTTTTAAAATATTAATACGTATATTTAAATATAATTATTTTAATCTTTTTTAAGGCACATATAATTATTTTAATCCCTTTTAACTTGACACGCACTTGTCTATATTTTTATTTCATTATGGTGGTCATAGCTAATGAATATTAGAGTCAAGGGCCAACCTAATTCGCTACCGTGAAGATATAATAGCAACCATCATTTATTATTAACTTCCTTAATACAGGCAATTGTAGAAAAATACGTCTACGCAATTTGCTGTTTTAAACTTTTCAAGGTTTTGAAAATATTTGTGTGAATAGACCAAAAACTAACCATTACATTTTTTTTTGTTAGATAAGTTATAAACATATTTTTATGCCGACATTTAACAAAATGAGTTTTACAATTATTATAATAATAAATTAAGTTAAAATGCGATAATTATGTCCATTATTTTTTTTATTTTTGCTAATAAGATTTTATACAATTTTCCTAGAGATTTAAGGAAAATTGAATGCTACAGATATAATACCAATAATTTATCACACAAACAGAACCCTTACCACTTTTATAATGTATACAATATTATACATAATTATACAATTTATTAATATTTTTAATAATTTACGTATCGCTAGCGCCATCTGTTAAGAAATGATAAAATATACCATTAGTTATAACGCCACCTGACGGTAATATAATGAGTCAATATACAATAAATTAGAAAAATCATTTTCTGACTTAAAATAATATTATTATTGCATATTTATTAATCTTAATAAAATTTATTATTATTTTTTAATGAAGACCATACATTTAAAAAAAATACCATAAACCCAAAAGTCAAAAGTAATTTTTATGTTGGCATCACTGTCAAATTGCTCAACTCCGTGAAAGATTAGTGACACACACCGTACATCACGGAAATTCAGATAAAAATTAAAATAGTTTGTGCGTGTGAATAGTGGGTGTATTGTGTGTTAAAAGGTTCTTCGGAACCTCTTTCGTAACAAAAGCTTGGAGGAAATTTACACGATATTGTGTTTATGTGTTGCGTGCTAATAAATTGTGCATCAAGATGAATAATTTTACCAAAACACCCAAAACTACACCGATAACGGACGATTATGATATCTCCAACACAGTCCTTGGCCTTGGAATCAATGGAAAGGTAGGTTTATCATTATTTTAGGGATTTTTAACCATCTTTGGGAATTCACAGGTAGTCATCTTTTGTTTACATTTCGAATGACGTAAAGTTCTAAAATATCGAATGCTGATGGGATCTGTCGTCGGCGCGACAAATTTTTATCTTTTTACGTTATAATTTCAATGTCGTTTGTAATTGCAAAAAAGTTTTATTTATAGAAATGAGCAAATCATATTTGAATGATTTAACGAACTCGATTTACAGAGTAAGTAATATTGGTAACTGAAATAACAAAATTTTTTTATTACCAATCCATTAACGTAATTATCTAACGACTAATTAAGTTGCGGTTATAAAGGTTAACTTTTATTACCTATAAGTATATAGAACAAGAAAATTGCATATACCTTATAAAATAATACTTAACAATAAATTAATAAGCCTGTAAACTTACATATTTATTCGCAATTTAATTTTGCAAGTTCAACCATTTTAATCAAAAAAAATTAATGTTTGAATCATAAAAAAGTCCAAGTAATTAGTAAAAGATTAATGTATTGAACACTTGACCTTGAAGAAATTTCATTTCAACATTTTGCGACATCTTTTTTACTATAATAAAAGTTTGCTTCAAAATGTAACACAAATTGGTCCTGTGCAATTCTATTGAAATTTGTTGATATGCACACTTGGCCAATATCCATTTAGAGGGGCCTTGGCCAAAATTCCACAAAATATATTTTTAGCAATAAACAAATAATAAAAATAAATATCCATGGCTATCCTACTATCATTAACCCTTGTAGGAGATCAGTGTTAAGCTGTATTTCACTATGTTTCGTTTCCCATCCCATTCCTCTCCCATCCTATTCTACTCCTCTCCCAACTTCCCATCATTAATCCTCTCCTTATCCCTTCCTTTAAGCCGGTGCAGCATCTGCGACACTTTGATGTTATAGATGTTCATGGTCTGCGGTCAGTCACTTAACATCAGGTGAACTGCATGTCCCACTTGCCTGCTATCACGTAATAAAACTTTTAGAAATGAAGATTAGTATGTTTAAGTCTAGTAATATTTCATAACATAACAAATATTATTGTAATGATAATTTTATTCCAACAATACATGTAAGTATTCCTTAGACGCAACAATAATTCTTATTATGAATGTTAATACATACCACAGAGCTATTGTGGTTAAAGATATTTGTTATTTGCTGTAAATAGAATCAATGAAAATTATTTATTCCATACTAGCTGTGCTACATATCAACTGCGTGTATCTTCTATTCCGGGATAAAAGTTACCCTATATATTTGGAGTTGCAAACAATCTCAGTACAAATCTTCATTCAAATCATTTCAGTATTTTAAGTTTGAAGGAGGGACAGACAAGGTGGCTTTTGCATTTATAATATCAACAGAAAGGATCATATTGGTCAAGGAGAATGAATACAAGAGATAATATGGACTCAGCACACTTTTCTAAATAGCTTGTAGAAATGTCTTGTGTCTATGTAAGTGAAATATGATTTAAATTTTTAAAAGACAGCTTCATATCATGAGTTTATTTTATAATCTCACTAAATAAATAATATTGAAAAAAAATAAGTAAATTTTCCTTTCATTATCTATTATTTATGAAATACATATTTATATAGACTAAACATTTCAAAGAAACAATGCATATTAAAGCTAGACATCCACATACATGGTACGCATCAAATTTCACATCATCATTTTCATTTTTATTATAATATACATTGTATAGAATATCACACAAGTACACCCATTGATCTTCATTATATGGAATGTATTTTCTATTTATAAATCCAATGTGTATAATACTGATATGTGGGTGCTTAGCATAATATAATAAAAAGAACCAGAAAAACACATGTATTATATACTTGACTAGCTGTGCCCCAGGGCTTCGCTCCCGTGGGAATATGGGGATGATAGCCTATAGCCTTCCTCGATAAAAGGGCTATCTAACACTAAAAAAATTTTTCGAATCGGACCAGTAGTTCCTGAGATTAGCGTGTTCAAACAAACAAACCCTTCAGCTTTATGATATTAGTATAGATATTTTCTTATTATTGTTTTGATAATAGGAGTTTTTTTTCAAAACATCTCTCTCATCTGACTCATTAATTTTAATTTTTATATTGTTGTAACAATGTCTGGTAGTGTTTGTTTAATAGTTAGTTTATTAATACTACCTTCAAAATTGTTTTTCTATATTCATAGTGTGAGCAATACATCTATTTTCATTCATTCATCACAAGATATTAATAATTCACTATTTATACACCAGTGTTGAAATATTATTTACATTGTCAATACAAATGATCTACGGTACAATAGATTATGTAAGTTCAATGACATGCCAGATGTTGAATCATGCTTAAAATATTGGTATTTATTTAATGACATTAAACATAATGATAGTAAAGATTATTGTATGCTGTTACACCTGTATTTCAAACAATATATGAGTTCTCACAATGCACAGGGCTCCATAAACCTATTCAGAGATGATACAAGAGTTGTGGTTTGTTGTTTCGTGTTTAAATTGAGTTTAATTTTTTTTATGTGATAGCAGGCAAGCGGAGCATGCGGTTCACCTGATGTTAAGTGACTGACCGCAACCCATGAACATCCACAACACCAAAGTGTCGCAGATGACTTGCCGGCTTGAAGGAAGGGGAGAGGATCAATGATAGGAAGTTGGGACCAGAGTAAACAGGAAGGGAGAGGAATGGGATAGGAAGACAAACCTCCGGGCACTAGCTCACCGCACTGCATACAGTGCAATACTGTTTAACGCCGGTCTTCTGCTGGGGGGTGGTACTTACAACGGTGCGAGCTTGGCCCAATCGTGCAATGCTCAGCTCCCACTCTTTTATTGCTGAAGATGGTATGCAGCAGGATTACCCTCTGTCGCCTCTTACGACGCCCACGGGCAGAAATGGGGTGGCGACACATGTATTCTAACCTGTCGCCACACGGGTAAATTGAGGATGTAAAGACAGTAGAAAAGTGTTGTGTAAAGAACGCTGTATTTTCTACTGTGTTAATGTATCTATATATTATAGTATGTACGTACAAAAAAGTATGTTTAAGTATGTCCATCAGATATCAAGCTTCCATAGTACAAGCTTTGCTTAGTTTGGGACTAGATCGCATAGTGTTAAAAGTCCCCAAATATTTATTTATTAAAGACTTGTAATTTCAAAGACATTAAAAAGGCTTATTTTGCATAATATTTAATTTTACATACAAAAATAGTGTTTCGTGAATGTGGGTGTTAAACAGATCCTTGACATCCCAAAGTAATACAGCCGTCACATGTAAGGTGTTTTTCTGATTTAACCAAAGTTAATTTTAGATTGAAAAACAGTAATAAATAAACTATTTATATGTGAAAGGGAAATTAATCAAGATTGACTTGGTATTTAAATATCAAGTTATTGAAATAGCTAAGTGTTTTTTTCTAAATAATAAAAAGGTAGAAATGCTTAAAAGGTTAATTATGTCTATTTATTTTTATTAACCCTAGCTCTTCCCCACGGATTCGCTCGCTGTAGCATAATGTTATATAATAAAGCCTATTTCACTCAGAAGATACAGCTTTCTAACGGTGAAAGTATTGTTAAAACAGGTCCGATAGTTTTTGTTTGAAAAAATTATAAACATACCCACAAATTAACATAATTAAAAAACTTATAAACCAACAAATAAGGGATCAATAAATCACATGATTTTTTTTTGCCTTTTTTATCTCTACCCTGGTGATAGATGATCAGTTAAAGATCACCCCCACCCCTTCCTGTATTTTTTAGCACCTACAAAATTTAGCAGCTATTTATTAATGATCATAAAATACTTGTTTAAATTAACTAATTTGTCGATCCTGAAAAAAATATAATTTGAAGACCTATTAATGTATTCGAAATTTCACAAAGACCTATACTAACTGTTATAAAATAGGTTTTTCTTTCGGTTACGTCATATTGACGCAACCCACAACTGACGTCTTACGGAAGGCAACCAAAGGACCGGATCACCGGAATCCTTGTGGGTGATTATTTAAATGAATGTCAACAAAAAAATATGATTAAAACGTAAGTGGGTTGGTACCTTGGTACCTTTACGGCCGTTTTCAATAATATATCAAAGATTATAGATAGATTGTAATCTCAGATTAAATGACATTTGACTGTCAAAAGTCATAACAAAAGCAATCCGTCGATAGCATATTGAAATCAAAGTAAGTGCAAATAGATAGATTTGCCTTACTTTAGTAAGCAAAACAAGGGATAGATGGAATATTGAAAACGGCCGTTAAATAACCGTAATTGCGATTGGGAGATAACCGGGGTTTTATATAAGCCTGTGTTCAATTCAAGCTAAAGCAAACTGTAGTTTATGGTAGAATATTAGTAAATAAAAATTAACAATTATAAATTTAAATTTTCAATCATATATTTAAAAAAAAAACACGTCCTGCGATGTCGCTTGTCTTTCAAAATTAAGGAATTCACAAAAACTAGATAGATAGTATATAGAAGATTTTGCTAACACGAGAACATACCTATCCAACTACCAACCCTAGATTCTTACGGGTGATTTCGTACGATCATTAATCGGACGTCATTCGCACATGTGAAGACAAGGTAATATGTCTATCGTCCACAGCCGTAGTGGGTAATTTACGTCTCTCGGTGGATGGCGGATGCATCGGCAGAACGTCCGTCGATGTGCAGAGGGGGCATATCACATATACATGTTACAGGCACCCATTTCGAATGGACGTAAACATAAAACAATATTAATAATAATAATAATAATAATTTATTTATTTCTTATCAAACAAATAACACAAACATTATACATCATTGGCATACAAAATAACATTGATAAGTGTGCACCCGATCTAAGCAGAGTTCCGAAAAACTCGCTTGTGTGACAGGCACCAGCTTCTGCCCTCATACATTTTTTCAATAGCCTTAATTAATAAATGAGTTGATAAGAATAAATACTTAATAAGAATACATATATACACTGTGAAAATAAATAAATAAATACTATATAATATAAATATATACTGAGTGTCGATGTATTGTTATATATTAATTTGCTACTTTGAAGTAAGGGGTAATGGCTAAGGGTGACCTTTTGTAAAATGTTAATAAGTACATTTACTATTTATGTGACATGGATTTCCTGCGCCATGCTTATATATATTTGATGTTCACTTCAAAATGGCGCCATGACGCAAATAGCCTTATCTTTTATCATTGAGTCCTGATAACTTCAGCGTAACGTGAAGTGGAACCAACGAAGTATTTATCAATAATTTTACGTTTTCAAACCTCATGAATCAGATCGATGTTAATCATTGTAGGAATACCGGGTGACTAATAGAGGTTATTATACGAAATAAAATGAAATGTCATGTAGCATTTTTATATATTTCAAAAGCGTCGCCAAGTCTTAAAATGAGCACTGTGGAAGGTAGATAATGATAAGTGCACTTCACATATCCTCCTTACTACACGTGGCTGATGCCCGGTTCCTATAAACGACGGAACGTCAGAGTATAACACATACGAATGGTTTTCATAACGGGCGGTTCTAATCAACCAATCAGAACCAAGTTTTGATAGTCATTAGACCTGTAGCAAACTGTATGTATTCGGTACTGAGTAACGGGTGCGTCCTCTAGTACCGAGTAACGAAACGTTATTCTCGAATGTATTTCGTTAATCGCACGATTTCGTTCCTTGCATTTATTGTATAATGGATGGGTCCGATGCAAGCATTGCTTGTATTGAAACGTTTGCCGATCGTGTACGTTTGTTACTTAATCTGTGGTTTTAAGCATGCGCACCTGGCGCACTCTTATTCGGTGAATTCAAAACCGTTCGTTACAAGTTACAATTACAAAATACAAAAGAACGATGTTTGTTTATTATTAGTGAAAGTTAATTGTTTATCCAAGTTATTTACTTTACTGCTTTTGATAGTTTATTTCTGTTTTTTTTATATGTTTTCATTTAATATGTCTAATTTCAGTATAAAAATAAAAGATTTTTGTTGTCGAAATGTTTTTGTCAATAAATAAGTTTCACAGTGTTGCTTTTTCAATGTAATTTAGAGATACTGTCAATACTATTAACTCAATAGTCCATTTGCATTTCTACACTCTAATCAAACGATACAACATACCAATCGATCGATTCGTTTGGTTGGGTTATACTGAGGTATCAAAAGTAACGATCATTGTAACGATACGATAGTAACGAGTACTCATGTTCATAGTAACGAATACATACGGGTTCGCTTTTTCTCGTTACTTTTACACCTCTAATAGTCATGTTAACGTCACGTTTATAAAAACGTTTTAGACTTACGCCTAGTAGGATATTGTACTGTCCGTAAGTAAAACGACTCGTTTTATTTTTATAGGAATTGGGCATGAATCTAGCTGAAAAAATGCAAAACTTTCGCGCGTCATTGTGTCCCGATTAAAATTGGTGTAACTTTTGTTTGGAAAGCAATAGGGACTTGAAACTTTTTCAGCGTGTTAAATACTTATTTAAAAACATAAATGAATGCACTTGCGATGGCAAATTTTGTATTTTTTACGAAGTTTTAATGAAAAATCA
>LQNK01001853.1:54029-69330 GCA_001586405.1 Phoebis sennae | reverse complement strand
TTACAATACACATTAACGATACTTTTTTAAATTTAACACTAATTTTTGTTAACCTTAAAAGGCATGTACCACAACACGAACGGAAAATGTCGACATTGTCGGTCGAAATTAAACTATTGTTATATTAACGCTTTGCCATAAAATTTAAATTTATAAAATTGTTTGCCATTGTCTTACAGGCCCATGTTATGAATGTAATATCATTGTATATTGTATACATATTGTATTTTGTAACATGACACAATAAATAAATAAATAATAGACACACAGACTTTTATCGAAGGAGATCTGGGACGTTGTCTATGTGACAGTTTCGTGCAACGACTGTATGTATTCTTTAGACTGTGGTAATGTGTAAAATTTTGTGTTTTCTTCTAGACATAGACAACATTTAAATATATATATATTTTTATTCAAAATGCAATCGACAAATTGGATACCTATTTCGTTTTTCATACATAATATTTAATATATAATTATTGGTGTATAATAAAAAATGGTTGTGATTTTATTGCCTTAAATGGAATAAAAATCACTATCAAATATATATTAATATAGAAAATCAATTCTTATGTTTATTTATTTATATTATTTTCATCGAAAACTATAAAATATATTCTAAATAAATGCTTTATAAGACAGCTTTATGCCTTGTAAGCATATATTTTCATAATAATTCAAAAAATATAATAAGCATTTTGCATAAAGCGAAAATATTTATAAAAATATGACCGTCCATTTAGTGTATTTTTGAATAGCGAATAAAATGGGCATTACATAGTTTTGTTAAATTTTATAGTAATAATTTTCATACACTAAATTTGATGTGATCGCTCTAAATGTTTAGTACACTATGCAATTAATTTCAAATAAAATTCATAGTATAAAAAGATGGGGTGATAGTACTGCTACTTATTTTCTCCGTAACAACTATAATTCTAAAACACTACACTATTTTTTGATCGTTAGCGGTTTTTTAAAAACGAAGAGTGTTTATAAGCTATATAGTATAATATTTTCGTATTAAACAAGTAAAATCAAAGTTAAAATAAAAAAAAATGACTGGATAAATCTTCACGCGTATTAAATAATTTATAATATTTTAGTGTAATTTAATTGAATTTAGTGAACGAAAAT
Source organism: Phoebis sennae (assembly GCA_001586405.1). Classification (NCBI taxonomy): domain Eukaryota; kingdom Metazoa; phylum Arthropoda; class Insecta; order Lepidoptera; family Pieridae; genus Phoebis; species Phoebis sennae. Next base: position 68,193 of record LQNK01001853.1, on the reverse strand, counting down.
TACTAACAACATTGAACACGCTAAAATTGCTCAACGATTTAAAAAAATCAGCTTAAATAAATAAATAAATAAAATTAAATAATTCAATGGATTCTGATGGAATCCATTTTAAAATGTGTGCTTTTAATAAACTAATTAAAAACTAGTTGCTATTACAAATGTAATACAGCTAGCAATTAATGTCTAAAAATATCCCATAAAAAACACTAGATTATATTTCTAAGCTTACGTATAAAGTCACAAAAACGTAATATTAAGTGCTGAATAGAATATATTAAATGTGACATAACATGCTTTGTCTATTTCGCTCTCCAATAAATCTACAAATGTTAGAAAGGGACAATAATGTTATAGAAGTTTATTTATAAGAACGTGTGTAATTATTAATGTCGATGTATTTGATGTGGATTTAATTATGCGATAACATTACGTTAAAATAATATTAGTATAATGATGACGTCACGGTCAGATTTTTTTTCTTAATCACAAATATATACATATACATCACTATACTATTGTTTGTTACTGTATCGTAAATGATGTGACTTGTAAATTGTAAACTCAAATGTGTATTAATTTAAGAAATTGTCAAAAATATTATTTCTGTCATCATGCAAATTGAGGTGATAGTATGATTTTATACAACACTTAAATTTAATCATCGTTTGAGAATACAAGAATTGAGCATTTATGCATTATTGTATAACTTAGTTTATTGTGAAATGCTTGTATAGCATTTATATTAGAACCATCACAAATATAGTACAAGATTTTTTATATTTTTTCTGACTGTACTTGTGTACTTATATAGTTGTTCACATCTATTGCCAAATGGTGTTGAATGTATTTAATTAAGAATAAATAATAGGATAAGATTTTGTGTTTTATTTACTAGCGACCCGCCCCGGCTTCCCACGGGTGCAATGCTGATACTAAATAAATTACAGAAAAACTGAATGTGTATATAAAAATTAGTACATTTTTGATAAATCTCGTAGGGTTCAGCCTGCGTTTGCAATGTAGCGGAAAAAATTATAATTAATGACATCACAAGAAACCTCAAAAATAACAATATTTCTCCACTATTTAATGGTTGTTATCATACATATAGACCTTCTTGAATCCCTATCTATTAAATAAAACCGCATCAAAATCCGTTGCGTAGTTTTAAAGATTTAAGCATACAAAGGGACAGAGTAAGCGACTTTGTTTTATACTAATTAGTGATAAAGTCGTTAAAAAGTGCGAATTTGGAATTTCTAACAAGTTATGAATAACAATTCTTTGTAAAGGATTTTAAACGGTAGGTCCCGTTTTACTTTTAGTTACGGAACAATTAAAAGAGGGAATTATTACTTAGACACGCAAATAAAACGAACACAATTCTCATATTGATATATTTCAATTAAAATTTTAAAATATAACGAACAATAATATTTCATAGTCTTACCTAACGATGGAAACACAACGCCAACCTCACAACTACGTTATTAACAATATTTAACTTATTGGCAATAATAAATCATTCATATAAAATGCCATAAGGGAAGCCTGCTATGATCTATTTGACGTAATACCAAACATTTGAAACAGCGCCATCTAGATTTATTCTTAACAAAACTTTTGAAATTAAACAACTGACTTTTTAGTTCACGTAAAGATAAATTCATCTACGAAGACGCACCCCACTATTCTTCTCAATCGTTGACAGTATATTATGTATTCAAGCTTCCTTGTCGGAAGTTTTATAGGTTCACACTCATTACCCATGTGTGCACACGCACACTTAAATAAATAGACTAATCAGGACAAAGCATTGCGATCATAGTAAAATATGTCTAATTCAAAAATTGGTGGGGCGCGTCGTGGATGGCTATCTAAACATACTTATAATAAGAATCCTCACACGGCAGATAATTACGGTTTTCCAGACGAAATTTGACAATGATGCGTTGCAGAATCGATCAATTATTATCGTTTATCGGTAATAAATAGATAAACTAATTTTAAGGTGACTCAGAAACCGGCCATAATCTTATGCAGTATTCAAAAAAAGTCGAACGTATATAAATAAAGCATTAATTTTGACCGTATAAATATCGATACAAAATACCACACTGACAACAAAATAATATAAATAGTCGGTATTACAGTCAAATAGAACAAAGCATAAAAAACAACAATTACAATTATATTTACATCATAAATTGCATTTTAGCAAAATAAATGGTTATTTATAGCGAAACAATTCGGAAGGAGACTTAAGAATATTCTCGAAAATAGATATTTAAGATAGACGCTAACTGGCCGAAAGGAATAGGAACGTGGTTAGAGCAGGACAATAGTTAATCTATTACTGAATTGAGGAATTAGTATTATGCTGCAATAACTATGCTACTTCATTATAAATTTAAAAGTTTGGATGTTCGTGTATGTACTTGATTTCTTCAAAATCTTTTCCCAAACAAATGAGTTATTAACTGGTTGAGGTGATTGGATACATTTTACGGGTGCAGGAATTCCGTGATTAAAGGTTGTTTCTGGAACCTTACTTATATAAATACCAAGTTTCATCACAAACGGTTTAGACATAGGTATATCTCACTTTTGATCAACGAGATCTTAGTGAAGAATAATCGCCGCAGAAAATATAATATAAAATTATATCAATATTAAACCCTCAATCCAGATTATCTAGGTAAAACAAAATCTAACAGACTGTGCAATCTACACCTAAACGTAGTGCTCTAGTAATTTAGTTCTAAGACTAGAAATGGACAAAGTAAAATGGATTCAATCGAAATATTAGCCTAAAGATATTTTAGGTTTGGGGGAAAATAGTAACATTACTTTCACAGGATCCAATATTTATACAACCATATTGTATAGAGAAAATATAGAAGAAACTGAGGAGTTCTATTTTGAACTCACTCTTTGTAAACTTTTAACCTATTTTATTAATATAAAATTGCAAACATGGCGCCAATTCTAACGACAATTTTTTTTTCAAACTGTCAAAATGACATTTGACGTGAATACTTTGGTGTTGCTATACTAGTTGTTGTGAAAGTGCATTAACTATTTAAAATTAAATTTGTGTTAGAAACTAAAATACGAGATTGTTATATTTCTATATAGTATACAATAAGTGAGTTCACTATACCTTTAACCATTTTACAAATAACAAGTTTCTCCTTACAATTTTTAGTTTTTGAATATAATTAAGATGTTTCGTGTTTTAGACTAAATATCAAGAGAAAATCTTTAGATAACAGAAATAAGATAGGCTATTTGATATTATTTTATCAATTTTGAACAAGGAATGATAAAAATTTTTAAAATCTCACCATTATTATGATACTTTGTTGAACAAAATAACGAAACAATAAGTTTAATATTTTACAGCTTGTAAATTTTCAATCATCAGACTACGTCGAAATTTCACTTTAAAATTACTTTGTCTCTACAAATATTTATAGTATGGAGCATTTTAATTTTTTTTATTTATAATTTTTGTGTCGGTAATAATGAGTTACTACGAAGTATGTACATCTTTGGAAGAAATCAAATAGCCTATTATAATAGTTTTGAAATAGTTATACCCTAAGTGTCGATACATATTTTGTATAACAGCCAATAGAGAGACATTTTTACATATTTTAAGAATCACAAACAACATGTAAATAGAATCTTGTGAGTTAAAATAAAATCCGTCTACGATACAACAATAAATAGACATTTGAAAGATATATTTTATATATTGATATAAGAATAAAAGTACATTTATTATTTTTTTATCTATCTATATTCTTATTTAACCTAACGTATTTTATTAAATAAAACGTAAAAATAATGTTTTGAGAAATGTGTAGGTACCTAATATTTTCTAACAGCAATTTTTAGTACAGTCAATGATATTATAAAATAGAAATAGATAAATTCACTTTAAACGGTCAATTGACGACTGTTTTCGGCTAAATGAACATTAAAAATCTATAAATAATCTATGTATATAATATCATTGGGTAAATTTACTGTACTTAAAAACAACGGATAGAGACAAAATCGTATGAACCTAACAGAAAAACTATTGCTTGAGATGAAGGCTTAGTACATGTTCACAATATTGCAAAAATGTGAGATTTATATATTTGTGTAAATCTGAAAATGAAATTTGAACACCTATTGTGCAGAATTTGTTTTATTTGCTCAAGACACCCTGTCATCAAAAGCGAGCCAGCAAAAGCTGTAACTTTTAATTATTTTGTAATATAAGTGATACGTTTTAATAATTTAGACTCAAAGACGTTTGTGAAGGGCGATTTCTATTTAGTAGTGATTTCATTACCTGAGAGATGATATGACGCAAGCAATCGCATTGTTTAAGAAATTAATTTCCAAGTAAAAGAGTTGTTTATTTTTAATACATGCGCTCTTACAAACAAATTCACCCATTATATATCAGCGTAAAATATCGCACCGTTAAAAATTTTGTGCGTATCCGCCCTAAGTCTTGTTGAATTTACGTTAATTTTGGTAAAAATATCGTAGTATTTTTCCATTTCGGCGCCTTTTTTAAATCCTTCAAATAATTATATAATTAGAATTATTTTAACTCTGTTATAAATCTTTATTAAAATTAAATAAAAATATTTTTTTAAATTATCATAAATAAACGATCTTTATTAGCATTTTTTGAAAAAAATACTTTTGTAACAACTATTTTGATCACTATAGTTTTAAAACTTCACATCGATTAACAAGAAAATAAATATTAAGAATTAAAATAAATAATGTATTTATCTTAAAATGTAAATAGCTGCCATGCCGTGTCTTGCATTTAATAATTTGTGCCATGATCTCAAACTAGTGCATATTTTTAATGCTGTTAACACCTAATTGACAACTATATTTTGGCAGTTACAGATAATACCGTAGATAATTACTTACATGGACCATAAGTTTAGTTTTTTAATATGTCATGATTTATTTTTAAATATTAAAAGTGCCTTAATTAATCGTGGTAACACCAATTTGATTAAATTTAAAATGATTTTAATTTACTGTTAAAATTTATTAATTTATTTGAATTTAATGGAATATTGGTTAATTTAATTTGCAACGTATATTTTATCACGATACAAGCGTATTTACGACTTTAATATCATGTGCATAAAATTTTTACAGGATATTCAGAACTCGTACCTGATCACGTATCAAATAATTTAAAAAAAGTTCAACTGTTTTATTGAACATAAACTCTCAACGTAACAGCTGATCGGCGGGGTCAATGACCGCGATCGGTCAACAAATTTTAGAATTAAATTTGTCTTAAAAATATTGGTATATCTACACGCTTAATAATAATGTCATATTCAATAAAAATAATAATAATTCGAAAAAGCCTATAAAATATTAATAATTTGATTTTAAACTTTTTTTTTATTATTTTTTAAGTGATAAGGTACGTGTTCTGAAAAAAAATTGTTAAAATTTTATGCGTTAGATATAAAAGACCTTATATAATAATACAAAAATTAGATGTGTATACATATTTCTATATTACCTTTATACACCAACAATTCTTTATTAACAATAGATAAAATTAAAATTTATAAAGCGTATTACACTATTATAATATTACAGTATTGCTTTATAATATGTCATGAGTATTTTTTTAATATGTTTTGAATTTAATTGTTCTTATACCTTATATAAAATATAACAACGTTAAAAAGCGACTGGGATATAATTTATAAATATATTTACTTTATACACATGTGAATATAAAATGATTGCGTGTGCAAAAATAAATATATTATCATTGTTAAATGAACACAAACGGCTTGAACGAAAAATGTCAGAAATTGTTATCATGTATTTGCGTTATAAGACCTTATTGATTTGTGATATTTTTGATAATCCCTTCAAATTGCTAATGCGGGCGATCATTTTGACGTCAAAGTTTTTGACAATCAATACCGTAAGCAATAAATAAATCAAATAAAATTTATCGTTCCACAAAAAAAACGCGTACGTGTCGAGTTTTCTTTTGTAAATTCTATCACATTATTATTTTTCAGTTGAATCAACTTTCTTTCTTCAACTTTCTTGTTTGTTTTTTTAAGTAATTTTTATTTTTGATTAATACCCTTGACTTTGAAATTAATTGATTATTACAGTGGACAGTTATTTTGCAAAAAAGAGGACGATACTTCAGTATTTCAAGGTTAAAATCAAAACGTTTATCTTCCAAATTGGCCTCTTTCGGGCACTTGTAGAATATGTTTTCAAAGTATGTTTGTGTATAATTAACATTAGCAACGAAAATAAATAATTACAACCTGATTTTTTGGACTCTTATTTATAGTACTTACGATAAACCATGATTGATGGAGCTTTCATATTACTTACAGTAGAAATACTTCATATTGCCTCTGATTTTCTAAATTAAATATCGTATATAACTTTGCATTAGTTGTTTTCGAAGTCAACTGTCATTTATAATCTGTGGCCGTTATTTTATTTATGTCTATGGTCTTATTCTCTCATTATCTCTGTTTTAAGAGCCCAGATGTTTTAAATTGAAATAGTTCGACATTTAAAATCATTAGCCTTATTTTTTTAATATATCGTCTATTACCTATGGTTTATTTTTTTTTTTATTGCATGTTGTTAACTTGTTTATGAATTTGACATTAGATTTTATTGTTTGTGTTACCTCTGATTAACGGCCGTTTTCAATATTCTATCTATCCCTTGTTTTGCTTACTAAATTCAGACAAATCTATTTGCACTTACTTTGATTTCAATATCCTAACGACGGATACATTTGCTATGACTTTTCTTATCTATTGTCATATAATCTGACATAACAATCTATCCATAATTATTGATACATTATTGAAAATGGCCGTTAGTTGTTAACTGTAGGAATTCTGGAATGTTCTAGAATCTAGACGCTCTCTTCTTGACTGCTTTGGTCTGATCGTACAGAATTCAGGTCTGGGTCGCGGAGTGGAGGGGGGGAGCCGAAGGGGAAGTCCTAAAAAACAAACGTCACAATGTATTTGTAATGTTTTGTCACTTCTTGATAGAAATGCTTTCAAAATATTATTAAAAGACCTTATTTAAAGTGTTTCCACTATGTATTAAAATGTTTTATATAATTAACATCACTAAAAACAATTTTTTATGTAAAGAAATGTTTTGATCAAAGCCTTTCTTTTGTTTACCACCAATTTTAATTAAAATTTATTAAATGATCAATGATTATCAATTGCATGTTTAAAAATAAAACTTAATCGTCAATACCCCATTTTTCGTTGCTGTGTATAAAGACGCCTGGAAATTATAATTATCAACTGTTCGTAAATATGAGATCATACGTAAGTATGCGAAAATGACCAATGCATCAACTGACACGTTATTGTGTAAAAACTTTGAAGTTGAAAAGGTTGTCGATCCCTTAGCTTTTAACTACCGAAAAAAAACTGCCTCGTTGATCTAGTGGTTGCATTTTTGATACAGATCGAGGGGTCTCGGGTTCGATTCCCGGGTGGGGCCAAAAAAAATGTTATCGGTATTTTTCTGACAAAAAAATCTCAGTAACAGCCCTGAGTCTGGAAGTTGGCAGTGTTGGTACCCCCCCGTGCCTCGGAGAGCACGTGTCGCCGTCGGTCCTGCGCTTGATCTCTCTCCGGTCGTGTCGGTCTGCCCCTATCGGGCTGTGAGAGTGAAGGCACAGAGAGTGCATCTGTGTTCGCGCGTACACTTGTGCACTATATTATCCCCTGCGCACCTGGCTAGTCTCTGTTTAAATTGGCCACCATGGCTGAAATCGGTCAGGGGAGCTATTTTTATAACTACCCTCTTACTTTGACTGAAACATATTGTGACTGTTTAAAAACTTCGAAGTTGAAAAGGTTGCCGATCTCTTAGCTCATAACTACCCTCTTACTATATTGTGGCTGTTTAAAGTTTTTGAAGATAAAAAGGTTGCCGATCCCTTAGCTCATAACTACCCTCTTACTATATTGTGGCTGTTTAAAAACTTTGAAGTTAAAAAGGTTGTCGATCACTTAGCTTATAACTACCCTCTTACTTTGACTAAAACCTATTGTGGCTGTTTAAAAACTTTGAAGTTGAAAAGGTTGCCGATCCCTTAGCTCATAACTACCCTCTTACTATAATGTGGCTGTTTAAAGTTTTTGAAGATAAAAAGGTTGCCGATCCCTTAGCTCATAACTACCCTCTTACTATATTGTGGCTGTTTAAAAACTTCGAAGTTGAAAAGGTTGCCGACCCCTTAGCTCATAACTACCCTCTTACTATGTTGTGGCTGTTTAAAAACTTTGAAGTTGAAAAGGTTGCCGATCTCTTAGCTCATAACTACCCTCTTACTATATTGTGGCTGTTTAAAGTTTTTGAAGATAAAAAGGGCCGATCCCTGGCCTTATAACTAGTCTTACTTGTGCGGGTAGTTGCCTGGGAGCGGGCGGTGCGGGCGGCGGGTCGCGGGGCGCGCGGGGGGACGCGCACTCCGCGCATTCCGCGCCTGAACTGCGTGTGGAACGACGTGACCAGGACTCCGGCATGCAACTGGAAGGAAAATGGTTTTGATGTAAAAAAAAAAAATATTTATTTTCAAGTATAAGAATTTGTATTATTATTTATTTATTTTTATTATATCTGGTTATTTTTATTTACACCACCTACATTTCAATTGTTTTTATTAGTCATTTTTTTCCTGAACTGTTTTGGTTACCTGGAAGACATGGCTTTGTAGCTATAAGGTCGCCTATTGTTTCATTTATATCCTATATTATTTTTATTCTTGTGGTTTGTGCAATAAGGTATATATTCATTTCATTTTTCAATGACGCATTTAAATATCTAGATGAGAATGTTTGGGTTAATCAATTAATTATTATTTTTTTAATTAAGAAATTATCTTTCTATCTTCTAAAGGTACGTACGTACAGACAAAAATTCTATATGGATATTGTGACACCTCCGATAATTATTTTAAATATCTTTAATGTACAGAATTTGCATTTCTAAAGTTTTAATGTACGTATAGACTATAGACCAGAGGTTCCCAAACTTTGCGTCGCGAGTACTTCATTGTTTCCTCTCCTCCCATTAATGCGTCCAAACTATCTGCTACCTCAATCCTATTTGAAACTAGAACTTACCAACCGCTGATACTAGGGCACAAATAACTACACTCGTAAGTGCATCGCGGATTGAAAAAGAAACCCTACCCGGGTTATTTACTATAGATTTATTTACTATATCATACTATAGATTAAAGATTCCCGATTATCTGTCTTAATCCTATTTGAAACTAGAACTCACTCCCTGCTGACACTAGGGCGTCTAAACAATAAACAAATAACTACACTCGTAACTACGTCGCGGATTGAGATTAACCCTGGTGTAGACCATATATCTATACTAATATTATAAAGCTGAAGAGTTTGTTTGTTTGTTTGTTTGAACGCGCTAATCTCAGAAACTACTGGTCCGATTTGAAAAATTCTTTTAGTGTTACATAGCCCATTTATCGAGGAAGGCTATAGGCTATATATCATCTCGATGTTCCTACGGGAGCGAAGCCCTGGTGCGCAGCTAGTTAAAGATAAGACATATATCTCACGCGTGGTGCACAATATGAGCGCAGGGTAGCGACGCAAGCGGTTCAGGGCGATCGCCGACGGGTTCACGGCACTTAGCACAGGCGGGCGCGGCCCACGCTGACGCGGCTTTGCGCTGGCGGGCCGCGGCGTTGTTGTCCCCTAACGCGGTGTAGATGTCCGCTAAGCGGAGGCGGACGCGGCGGACTAGCATCTGAAAAAAATTAGTTCTGATGTTCCAATTCTTTTCTGTCACAGTCTTATCACAGAGTTAAGAATACAAACAGTAAACGACATCGAAGCAGCCATACGGAGGCTGTAATAACATCTTTTAACTACGAAGTATAAAATTTGACTTCAAAATTTTCCTTTATACTAAACTTGAAATAAATACTTTTCCTTCCGTTGTCTGATATTTCTATTAGTAGGCAATGCATATTTCTAATAACGCGACTCATAAAGAAAACTTAGAAAAGCAAATTATGAAAACCAAATAAGAATTACGGCCACAGTAATATAAACTATTATTATGTTTTTTGATACATTATTAGCCCAGCTATCATCCCGCAAGAGATGCTTCACTCATTACGGGACACCATGTATATTTTTTTTTAGTAACACATACAAAAACCATGAGAATAGAATCAGTAAACAACGGACCTTAGATCCAACAGATGTAGCGACCTCCAGTAACCTGGTGTTGAACTCCAAAGGCCGGCAGTTGCAGATCCTGCCCTGAACCCTCAACGCCTCCAGACACCTTGCTGCTCCATCCATGGCCTCCATCTGCGCTAACCGGTCACCGAGTGATTGCCCAGCACCCATTGCTACTTCGTAATGTCTGAAATTTAAAATTGAAACAAATTTATTTTGGTATATCATTGACAACTTAATTAAATAGTAGAGGTCCAAAACACGGCCCATGAAGAACTCCAGATTTGTTTGGGATATTTAGCTTTATGTTACGTTTATTATACATAATTAAATTGGCACGAAATTGCTCAGATTACAAAAAAGTATTTTCAGATATTAACCTCTAGAGGCAGTTAAGACCTAGTTTGAAGTAGTAATTAAAGTACAGATTGTGAGAGTTACCTTAAAGCTTTATTGAAGTCACATTTCCGCCGATATACATCGCCAGCTATTCTCACCGCGCGTGCAAAACTGCCTTGGTCACCAGCTACAGTTGATAAACGCAAGGCTTCCTGAAACAGTTACCAATTATGTTATATTAATGCTTTGGAATGAAGATAATGAAAATTCTGTTCTTGGGTAACATACACCGATATGTCTATATGTTTCATAGGATCCTAATGAAAACAAACATTGGTTTATTAAAAGTTTGGTAATTTCTACACACTTTAACGCAACTTAATACATCACAAATACTGTCTTAATTAAGGACATATTTCTCAATAAAATATCTTTTGTGAAACTAAGGGAAAAAGCTTAAAAGCGGCTAACAAAGAATCTACAAATAAAATTTTCGTCTTATGTTGATAAAGTGAAAGATCATAAGTTTTTATGTATCTACAAACGATTATTTATGTAAAAAATATTCTCACATTACAATAATCATACGCATCCCCCAGTTCCCCCCTAGCGCGTAACGCAGCCGCCATTTGCAATAAAGCGAGCCTGTGGTGTCTTGTATTGAGGTCAGTTGCTCGCGGACCGCGGCCGAGGTCACACGCGCGCGCTGCACAGGCTACCGCGCGTTCTGTGTCACGGAGACGCCGCCATAGTTCGGATAGTCCTACGTATACCTGAAAGAAGACAATGTTATAATCTAAGAAATAATGCAATAATCTTTAGATGAAGATATCTATAGTAGATTCTCTATTCACCACTCATCTAGTGCCATACGACCGTTATTAGGATTTATAAATATCTTCATAACTCTTCAATAAGGAGTTTCTTGAAAAAAGGACACTATTTACTATTTAAAGTAGCAAAATCGCTAGTTTAGCTAGTCGAATTCTCTAACGTAACAGTGTGCCTAAAATTGGTAAAACTTGCTTAAACCAATTGCTTCATCGACTCTCTGCACACAATAAAACATACAAACGATGTACATTCCAGTCTGCGCTACCCATTTTGACTGGACTACTCATTAATAAATCATAGACGATTCTCATAATAACAAATGCCTACCCTAGAATGTCCACGTTCACTGGCAGCCTTGATCCAGCGGCTCCCTACTTATTAATGCGATATTCCATTCTATTTAAGCAGCACAATCTTACTTGAAGCAGCAGCGTATTATCATTCTGCGCCTGAGCCACCGCCAGCGCCTTCTGGAAGCTGTCCATGGCCTTTGAGAACGCGCCCAGCTCCAGGCTAACGCTGGCGACCGTGAGGTGCACACAACCAGCTGTCGAACCTCCGCCGCAGTCATTGTATAAAGCATGGCGGGCGTAAGAGAGTGCCCTGGAAGATGCCAGATAAAAACTTAGAGGAAAGAATGTGTGAACTGAAAAAAAACAAATGGATCGAAGCCCCTGATAAATACGAATTTCAGAAACCAAAAAAAAGTAGAAAGTTATTGACGAGGTTGTCATAAAATAATACTGAAGAAAACGATTCAGAAAACAGTATTATATTGCAGAAATCATAAATATTATGAAAAGAAAGAGCAAAGTAAACTTACATTAAGCTAGTATTAAATTTAAGACACAAATAGGTGGAATGACACAAAAACAATGTATTGGATATATTTGAAAGAACGCTTATAAAATAATCAGAATTATAATGTTTCTGGTATTGTATAAAATACTAGCTGACTCGCGCGGCTTCGCTCCCGTAGCATAATGTTATATATAGTATATAAAATATAGCCTATAATACTCGTGGATAACGTAACTTTAGAATGGTGAAAGAATTTTTAAAATCGTTCCAGTACTTTTTGAGCCTATTCATTACAACCAAACAAAGTTTTCTTCTTTATATTATTAGTAGATGTAACTAGTCGCTAGGTGCAAAGTATTACTAGATTTAGGTAGTAATTTATAGTAATAAATTACGATGTACCATTGGAAATAATTGGTTGTCTATTATTTTAAGTAATGACAGTAACCTATTTGACATTTCAAAGTCCGCCGTAATTGCAACCGCTAGTTGGCGTTGTCATCGCGCATCTAGCGAATAATAACATACCGATCCAATGAACAAACTAATTTTTCTTCTGTATAATATTAGTGTAGATGTAACTATAATAACATACCGATCTAATCCACCTAAGGTTTGATGAGCTCTTGCAAGATTGAGGTAGGACTCCGCCCGCATCGGGGCTGAGTCAAGTTCTTCTGATATGCCTAGTTGTCGGTTTGCGAATTCTAGCGATTCTCTGGAAAAATGAAATGCAATGCTTTGTTTACATTAGTATAAAAATAAAGTTTAATTTTATAGAATACTAGCCACGCATGGAAATTGAGAGAGGAGTGGAACAGGATGGGAATTTAGGTCTCCGGGCCTCCGCTCACCGTACTGCACACAGTGCAATACTGCTTCACGCCGGTCTTCTGCTGGCAGGGTAGTAATTACACCAGTGCGAGCTTGGCCCAATAGTGCAATGCTCGGTTCGCACTCTTTTATTGCTTAAGATGTTACGCAGCAGAATTACCCTCTGTCGCCAATTACGACACCTACGGGAAGAAAAGGGGTGGTGACACACGTGTTCTAACCTGTCGCCACGTGGGTAAAGATTCCGCAGATAGCACGTAAAATGGATTTGTGTCTTTAAATTAGTATTCGTTTAGCCTCCGTATTTTAAGCAGCTTTAGCAACTTTGCTATATATTAGTCAGTAGGAAGTAAAAACTAACCTATATTTACCAGAGTCGCTGTATTAAACCTAGTAAAGCCCTTTGAAAGAGACAAAAGAAAAAGACAAACAACTTTGAAAGAGAAAAAAGATAAAACACAAGAATTACCTGTACTTCCCAAAGTCCATAAAAGCCTGATACAAATGCCCCAGGAGCGCGAACTTGTCGCTCCGATGCCGCACGCCACGCAGCGCTGACAGCCAGATCTTAACTGCCTGCCTCTGCTCATTTTGACTGTATAGCCTTACGCCGCGCTCAATCTGAAATTATTGGTATCGAACGTTATTTTTTTCCCTGCAGTATTCAAATTTAATTTCTTTTGTTATGCTTTCTTTTTATATTTGTGCATTAAAGATGAATGAATGAATACTTTATTGTGTTAAAAGTATTAACAATACATAAAACTTAAAAACTAAAATATGATAACATTACATACAAGAGGAGGTCGAAACACAAAGTACATCTTTTAGCGTTGCTACGAAAAGTATTGCAAAATTTGAGTTGTTACTTATTACTGGGCTAGATCTTACCTTCCGCCTCGACAGAAAACACATCTTTCAGCATTGCTACGAAAAGTATTGCAAATTTTGAGCTGGCACTCATTACTAGTTCTCGTAAGAAATAAGAATATCGTATTAATGTGTTTTAAGTTAAGTAGTAAGCTAATGTCTATGACAATTACTTTAGTTTCTAGAAATCATCA
>LQNK01001853.1:26766-47571 GCA_001586405.1 Phoebis sennae | reverse complement strand
GAGGTCTAGCTCGATTCGAGCCACTAGTACGCTGACTCACCCAAGAAAGTCAAGGTCTTTATAAATTACAACGCGAGGTCTAGCTCGATGCGAGCCACTAGTACGTACTGACTCACCCAAGAAAGTCTCGAGACTTGAGCCCACTAGTATGTATAGATGAGACTCACCAAAGAAATTCAAGGTCTTTATAGTTTATACATTGTAACGCGAGGGCTAGCTCGGAGCGAGCCACTAGTACGCGCTGACTCACCCAAGAAAGTCTCGAGACTCGAGCGAATCCCATGACATGTTCCGCGGGTGGCGGCGGCAGGGTCACCGGCTGGCCGGGTGCATCGCGCACTCCTTACCCCACATAACCTGAAACAATACCAGTACAATTACTTTACCATAAAAAGGGGTTAACCTCGGAAATACACAGTAACCTTATATATTATTACACAAAAGGCGGCCTTTTTGCTGTAGAGCAATCTCTTTCAGGCAACCTGATAGGAAAGGATGAATTTAAAGAAGGAATTTAAATTAATTATGGTCGAAATTTGACTATTGGGCGACTACTAGTTATAGTTAAACTGGCAATAGTTATGGTTTCATTAAAGTTTTGTCAAACAATTTTCGAACGAAATTTGACAATAATATGTTGCTCAGAAACGCAACTGTCACAGTTACCGGTCGTTTATCTACCAAATAAATCAGGGTTAAAGTGACCCAGAACAGGCATGATATACGTACAAACAAACAGCCCGACAAACAGAAATATGGCCATCGTTTTGGGGACTACAACATCAATTTTGCGTAGCAATTTCCTTTAAAAAATCGGGCGAGGCTTTATTGGCAAGGTGCACGATGACAACGCCATCTAGCGGTTGCCATTACAGCGGACTTAGAAATGTCAAATAGCATTAGGAAAAACAATAAACAAACAATTATTTCCAATGGTATATCGTAATTTAATAGTTTTCTACTTAAATCTATATCAATAATAATATTGTCTATATTATTTGATTAAAGAAATAAATGGTAAAAAGTGACAAATGGTCCGCTGTAGGTTGCTTTTTGTGACGCGGCGAGCGCTGCGGTCGATTCACGGTTCCCCTCCACCTACTTTGCACCTAGCGAATAGACACGTATGTATGTTGTAGATACGTGAAGACATAGCGTAAACAACATACAATACAATACAATACACTTTATTTAGCACCACATAAAAACGATACAAATAAAAATTTATTTTATATAGATAGTGGCCTAAAAAGGCGGCCTTATCGCTGCGAGCGATCTCTGCCAGGCAACCTTTGGCTAGGATTTTAATTATACATAAATAGAGAGTTATGAGAAAGTAGAAGTAGAACTCTAAAAAGTAGAAAATAACTTTTATTTTATTCTTGTTGAATTCTATTCAAACTTGGTGCAAAATCTTGTTAAATTAAAAATAGATAAAGGCACCGACTTTGTCAGTTAGGTCGGTTAAAAATCAACTGCGCAACGGATTTTGATGCGCTTTTTTAATAGATAGAGTGATTCAAGAGGAAGGTTTATATGTATGATTAAATAAGATAAGATAAGATTAAATAACGGAGAAATACTGTTATTTTTGGGGTTTCTAATGTGATGACGTTAATAAACAATCTTTACATTGCAAACACAGGCTGTACCCTACGAGATTTATCAAAATAATGTATTAATTTTTATATACAACGTTCACAGTTCTGTAGTGTATCTAGTATCAGCATTGCACCCGTGCGAAGCCGGGGCGGGTCGCTAGTACTTAACAAAGTATTAAAGTTTATTAGAAAGAAGAAAGAAATCGTTTAATCGGCCACAATACACAAAATATTACAAATAACAATAGACAGAAAAAAAATATACAAACAAACAACTAGAACTTAGATAATAAAGTGTGTTATTACTTGTTTTTGCTCCGTTTAATTTATAACAGCTACTAATTATTATGCGTAGATTGCATATCTAGATTTAAACAGGCATTATACTCATCTAGGTCCTAGACAATGGTAGGAATATAGGTCTAAAACCCCTCTGTACCGGCGTGGCCTACAAATTTCGCTGTTCCCACTTTCATTGTTATTACGGTGGGTATTGTTTTTGCGGTTGTGTGCTCTTTGTATACAATATACAAGCATATATATATGTCTGAGGAATCTCATGTTTATAATTTTGATTTTGTTACTAATTTAATTTACTTATATAAATAGTGTAAGTGGTTTGTAACCGTTCTATTTGTATTTAATAAATATATAGTACTAGCTGAGTTCTGCGGTTTCACCCGCGTATATATCCCGTTTTAGAAGGTTTTTAGGGATAAAAACTATCCTAAGTCATTGCTGGGGTTTTAAAGAATCTCTGTACAAAATTTAATCCAAATCGGTCATGTGGTTTCAGAGCCTTTTCAATACAAACAAACAAATCTTTCCTGTTTATAATATTTGTATAGATGTATATTTTCTTTTCTCCACTACAATCGAGTTTTATTCATAAACTAGTTTTACTATAATTTTGTAGTTTTTAAAAATGATTTGTCAAAATATTTTTACGATTGTCGAAGTGTATCTCGTAAACTATTTAAACAGAAGTCATGTAGAACCCTTAAGGAATTTTCAAGACCTAACGTCACCACATTTAGTTATATTTTACGCGATTTTACTAATTTTTTACTTTTATTCAACACTAGCTGCGCCCCAGGACTTCGCTCCCGTGGGAATATCGGGATGATATATAGCCTATAGCCTTCCGAGATAAATGGGCTATCTAACATTAAAAAATGTTTCGAATCGGACCAGTAGTTCCTGAGATTAGCGCATATAAACAAACTCTTCAGCTTTATAATATTAGTATAAATTTAGATATATTTATAAAATTTTGCGAACTTAAAACTTATACATAGTACATACTCATTATGTACATGGAGCAGTGACCTACTTCAGTGACATTTACCTAGTTGTACTGGTGACCTAAATCAGGCTCAGCTAATAAAGGTTCTATATTCACTTTAAAGGCAAGCGTCTACAGATCGGTAAAGTTGCAACATTTGTAACGATAAAAATTTTCAAAATCGGTCCATATACGCCAGAGATATGCGGTAACATACATAAAAAAGTACGGTCGAATTGATAACCTCCTCCTTTTTTTGAAAGTCGGTTAAAACACGATACGATCAGTGGACGAACTTACGAGTATGTGACATTTGATATATACAGAATATCTATTATCTATCTTAACTAATATTATAAAGAGGAAACCTTTGTATTTTTGTATGTTTGTATTGAATAGGCTCAAAAACTACTGCACCGATTTCAAAATTTCTTTTACCATTCTATATTATCATCATCATATATATTCTATAAGGGATTCTTCCGAATCCGTAAAGGCTATATTTAATCCCGGAAAATAGATAGTATATAATATTATGCTACGGGAGCGAAGCCGGGCGTATCAGCTAGTATAGTAATAAATGAAATGAAAATATGCTTTATTGCACACACCAAAAGAAAAAAGAACTACAGGAAAAATAACATATAATTAGTAATAAACGTGCACAATTGGCGGTCTTATGTCTACAGAGCAATCTCTTCCAGGCAACCGTAAATAGGACAATTTGAATGAAATAAAAGCAGGTGGTGTAAGGGTAAAATTAGCACACGTTTTTTTATTAAATCAAATTATTATATATATCGTTAACATATCACAATCTAAAGAATACACACTCATATTTATTTAGTGTTTTTTTATATGTTTCTTTTTTTTAATGCCTTCTATCGTCTCTTTCTATTTATTGTTTGTATGTGATTGTATATTGTGTATGTGTGTGGCGAAATAAATGTTTCTTTCTGTCTTTATTTTCTTTCTTTTCTTTCTTTATTTCTTAAATACAGTCGTTGCACGAAACTGTCACATAGACAGCGTCCCAGATCTCCTTCGATAAATGCTTGTATGTCTATTATTTATTTATTTATGTTACAAAATACAATATGTATACAATATACAATGATATTACATTCATAACATGGGCCTGTTAGACAATGGCAAACAATTTTATAAATTTAAATTTTATGGCAAAGCGTTAATATAACAATAGTTTAAATTCGACAGACAATGTCGACATTTTCCGTTCGTGTTGTGGGACACGTCTTTCAAGGGTGACGAAAATTTGTTTGTATGAAATTTAAAAGAGCACTGTCAATATGTATTGTAATATTAAATGTTTTTTTACGCAAAATAAAGGTTATTTTGCATATTGCGAACTACACACTCTATTTCAAAAGCCTTGATTTTTACTTCCCAGTGTTTACTATTTGTACACTATCTTATTTTCTTAATCTTATTTTGTTTTTCTTAAATCCCTCTTTTGGGCAGAATATCAGTGTTGTGGTTGAAAGACCTCAACGTATGCTGAGCCGGACGTTTTTCTAATAACACAGAACAACCTTTTTGTTTTATGTTGTGTTCTAAGAAATAATCTTTTTTCTTCCTTATAGAATTTGTGTCAGCCCTAAGGCTTTTTGAAAACGTCAAAAATCGTACAACCACTGTCTGATTTTAGCACTGTTATAGTACAATCTTCGTAGATTAATCTTTAAGCTATACCACAGATAATATAATACTAGGCTATACGATCATCGGAGGCGTACGGTTCCGACATGTGAACACTTACTATAAAAACCTAGGCTTTTGTAATATGGTGCAATCTTATCTAATACGTTCTTAGTAAAATCTAGTGCAGGGAAAGTAAAACATTTGATAATGTAGGATTCAGTATAATAATTTTTCAAATCGGTCCAGTAGTTTTAATTAAAAAAAAATAAATCTTTTCTCTTTATTATATTAGTTATTTATTTATTTGTTATTCTCCATACTCTATATGTACGCAAAATAACAAAACGATCTATTGAGGAAATAAAGTGAAGAGGTTACAAAGAATAATTAACAGACAAACAAAATTACTAAGATACACTTTTGATACTAAAGTTAAAATGAACTTAAAAGGCTTCTATATTAACATATTTCCTAAACTTTAAAAAATCCTAAGCATGTCCTAAATGTTGTTTGGCAGAAATAGATTAAGGGTGAAGCTAGCCAAAAGAAAATAAGTTTTCATATGTATGTCTGTTCCTAGAGATCAAACGGATGGACCTATTTTGATGATTTTATTAAATTTTATTAACCTGTTGAATGTCATAAAATTCATTTTGCTAATCAAGTGCGTTGACAATTTCTTTCAAGCAATTCAATTACATATGGGACACTAAAAATAATCCATCTAATATTATAAATTGCGAGAGTAACTGTCTTTTCTTCACGCCTAAACCACTGAACCGATTTGGATGAAATTTTGTAGCAAATATAGAATACTTTTTAAAGTTTTTATCTCGGAAATCCCACGAGAATTATGCGCGGGTGAAATCGCAGGGCACAGCTAGTTATGAATATTTTTAAAGCAACTTACAAATTTTTTAGGTCAAAATATAACGATTAATCGATAGCTAGTTATTTATACTAGCTGTTCCGCATGGTTTCGCTCCCGTAGCACAATGTTATATACCATAGAGCCTTCTTCAATAAATGATCTAACACAAAAAGTTTTTTCAAATTGGGTCAGTAGTTCTTGATATTAAAGCGTTCAAACAAATCCCTTTTCTATATCTATCGTTTTCTATTAACTGTATAGAAGTATCATTTGCCAATTAATTCATAGCAAACAGTTACGGTGTAAAACCTGATTATTATACAAGTATAGATTAACTGCCGTTTTCAATATTCTATCTATTTTCTCACAGTCAGACAAATTTATTTGCACTTATTTGATCTATATGAGACTATATGAAATAGTCTTACGGCCGTTTTCAATATTCTATCTATCCCTTGTTTTGCTTACTAAACTCAGGCAAATCTATCTATTTGCACTTTGATTTCAATATCCTACCGACGGATAGCCTGTGCTATGACTTGTCTATCTAACGTCATATAATCTGAGATAACAATCTATCCATAATCTTTGATATTGAAAACAGCCGTAAATATAGAGCTGGTTATACAATTGATTTATCATACTATTCTCACTAAAATATCTGTAATTATCTTAATATTTGTTCCCATATATCATAGAAGAATAATATAGTCCATTAAGAAATAGTTTTTCAAATCGTTTTTATGATCTTATCTTTTAAATGATAACATTGATGCTACGCAAAAATATTAATATAGTAGATTAGGATCTAATATTTTTCATCATTTGATAGTTAGTTCTACGATTATGGCTTTAAATCTATTAAAAGGTTGTGTCAAAATTAATTTTCATTCGCTTAAAATCGTTATAATACAACGTAGCAAAAACATTCGTTCACAAATATTGAACGTTTGATCACATTTAAAAATAGAACGCTCTTAATTCTAAATTTAAATTGAAAAAATAACCTATCGCATTGTAAAGAGCTGGCTGGTTGATAAAAAAAATACTCACAGTTTTTTAAAAGAGGTCTCTATCACAATCTTTCAGGGCTGTCACAAATGATCGATTCGTTTTATATGCATTAATGCGTTTGTTTTTGCGATTTTGGTGTTAATTTTGCGAAAGTCCTTGTTAAGACTAGAGAGCACACCCCGGACTGTGGGTTGTTGTGCAGGGGAACGGGGAAATGTATGGAGTAGCGGTTAGTTCTAATTTTTCATGTTGCAATTGAAAGGTTTTTCTAAAGTGTGTACGTTACGAATTAATTGGGTCTTGTTTATATTGTGTATATGTGTTTTTAAAAAGTGAAATATAAATTTAATAGCTATTGATGCGGAAATTAAAACATTCAGTTACATATTCATCTTATTCCAATAAAATTGTATCGTCTAGCTATAGCTCCATTATGTCTAACCATTAATTCCTTGTACTAAATCACACATAAAAACAAATATGTATAACACCTATACCTATTCCAAAAAATCGTCTAAATTATTTTTAACATTTTTATCAAAATGTAGAGAACAGCACCAAATAATTATTTCGAATTAAAAATGAATATCCACCTACGTTCAAATACATAAATTTACCAGTACCATTTCTTATACATTTTCGCAATAAAAAGACTGTTAGTATAAATTTTGGTTTTTTGTAGAAATGTATTAGTGCTTATCGCTAACAGCTATCTCTTCCAGACAACCAACAAAGATTACAAAAGTTGCATAGTATAAGTAGGTAGTGCATACAGAGTAGACTATTATAGAATTAAAATAGACAGAAATAATACTTATAATAATAAATGTACTGATAATAAAGTGTACATATATATTTATAATATAGGTCTGTACAACATTTGTCTGTTACCTGAAATAAATAAATAAAAAAAACTTATAATGATAAATTTAAGTACAATAAAAAATAAAAATAAACTTTTAGAACTAAACGCGACTCCACACCTCCGTGTTCTCCCAGCATCCCTCTATCCTCGTTCCGCCCGAGATGCGCGCATGTGCAGACGAATCGACACAGCACACACGCTTCCCATTTACGCACACAGAATCTATGTCTACTCTATGGTTTTTTGTCTATGATTTGAAAAAAATTAATCTGTTTTTTTTTATACCAATATAGTTTGATACTAATAGAATTTTATTATTATTATTATTTCATTTTGAAATAAAATTATATTATTTTCATTTGCACCACCTACCACTATTACTCTTATAAGTTTCCTATATATGGTTTGCCTGGCAGAGATCGCTGTTAGCGATAGAGCCGCCCTGTGTACATTATACTTGTAATTGATATTTTTAGTGTCTCATTGTATTGTACAATAAATATTTTTTGTTTGTTTGTTTATATTTTTTGTTCTTCGGAAAAAATTGTGGGTAATATTAAGTAATGTAGAATGCATACAATTTTTATACATACTAGGCACGCCCCGCGGTTTGACCAGCGTATGTAACTTCTGAATTCCGGGATAATAGATATTTCATGGATTTAATTTTAATCAATGTTATTGTAAAAAAAATCATGAGACTGTTTAAATTGTATATATACCTGTAATTGGCATGCAAATTAATTAATAATGTAAAATGTATAATTTAATTTATATTTTTGTAAAAAAAAGTAAATAAATAAATAAGAAGTAGCCTATACGTTATATGGATCCGGACCGATATGAATGCCAAGTTTCATGATAATCGAATCAGTAGTTTTTAAGTGTCTTTCACTTGCATACATACATCCTCACAAACTTTCGCATTTATTATATTAGTGGGATAATTATTTAGGAACGCAACTTCAGGCTTCATGAGTATTTGGCGTAGGAGGCAAGAAAAATGTCTTATTAATCTTAAGCTTGCTATTGCGTGGCTTTTTTTCCGTAGCATAATATAGCCTACAGCTTTTACTTTTTTGTTTTTACAAGCTAACCACTGCTAACCCTTAACATTTATCTATCAGAGAAAATCGCATTAAAATCGATTGCATAGTTTAAAAGCTCTAAGCGCAGTACAGATGCACAAAGCAACTTTGGTTCATATTAGTTGTGAAAATAATTTTATTAACCTACATAATATATACAATATTATTTTTAAAATTTAAGTTTGTCGCTTAAGGTTTCTATTAGCTTAGCTCCGCGGTTTCACCCGCGTATAGATCTCATTCCGTTTCAGAGAATATCTGTGCAAACAAACAAATCTTTCCTCTACATAATATTAGTATAGATAAAACTAGTTTTTAATAGAAAATTCGTGACGGAAATCTCATATAAAACAGCTAATTAAAAATATCAAACGATTTGAAGAGAGTCGTCAGTAACCAACGTCTAATCAACCATTAAAAATCAATTCGAATTTCGAACACGAACGCATAAAACACCCGAAGCTTTCAACTCCACAAATTAAAAGAAAAAATATTGTCAGCATCAATTTTGATCCAAACAGTAATAAATTGGCATCTCTCAACGACATTAGACGCACACGAGCACAGTTTATTAATAGAGGACATATTTTGTAAATCGTTAGGTATCATCCCTGTTTCAGTATGGCGCGTGTCGTGGCGCGATGCGCGCGAAAACGTCAACGTCAAAAATGAGTTATACAGCCATGTTTGACTGTCAAAATTTTGACAGATTCGAAATTCGGGACAAGGATTCTAGTTGTTGTGACGGTGTGAAATCTGAGGGTCCAAATGACGAGGAGCATGTTCAGCACGTGTTGGGGCCTAGTAGGCGGTGTTTGGCGTGGGCTTGCAAGGCGTGTAAGCGGAAAACGGCGGCGGTGGACCGACGGAAAGCCGCTACGTTGCGGGAAAGGAGGCGGTTACGGAAAGTGAGTTTAAAACCTTAATGCAACGACTGAATTGTGTGCGTATCTAAAAAATTTAGAAAAAGATTAAATTTGCAATTATCTACACTGATATTAAAAAGAAGAAAGAATTGTTTTTTTTATTTGAATTGAATAGGCTCCGAAACTACTGGTTGAAAAATTCTTTTACCATTGGAATATAACATTATGCTTCGGGAAAGAAACGTAAATAATTCAAAATTTATAAAACTAATTTAAATATTCAAAGTGTAGGTTAAAATTTTTCTTTATTATTTCTCATTTACTTTACTCAAATTTAAATATTGTATTACGATCTGTTTCTTCAATCTATCCTGAATGGATAATTTCCTTTTCAGAAAAAAACATTAACAAAACAGGAAAAATATTAAACTAATCGATTTAAAGACTCAAATGAGAATACATTTTATATTTAAACTATTTGTCTGTAAGAAATTATAAAGAAAATCGAAATTTGAATGGATCCATATATTTATTCTAACGTAGTTATGTTAATAAACATTTGACATTCATTAATCATTCGAACAGTATTTTGACAACCGTTTCGCGCGCGATTATGATCAAAGTTACAAACGAAATATTACGTTTAGTTCTTTATTTTATTATTTATTCTACGTTATAATAATTTTTTATTTGTTAGCTTAATTTTAAAATTTAAGTAAGGTTGTTTTAGTTTTCTTTTTATTTTTGGCATGTTGTATATACCTATAACTGTTTGTTATATTTAAATCCAACTAAATATATGTAATAATTTTGAAAATGTATAAATATAAACAAACGTTGGTATATCTATTAAATAAATAAATAAATAAATAACATGCCATTACAGGACTCAATACGACAGTGACTTACAAACTACAACTTAAATATACTAAAACTATTTTACTTATTCACAATAACATATCACTACATAGTATAAAACAAAGTCGCTTTTTCTGTCATGTGTCATGTTGTATGTCCCTATGAACGCTCAAATCTTTAAAACTACGCAACGGATTTTGATGCGGTTTTTTTTAATAGATAGAGTAACTCATGAGGAAGGTTTTTATGTATAATATCATCCATTAAATAGTGGACAAATACTGTTATTTTTGAGGTTTCTAATGTGATGTCGCAAATAATTACATTTTTTCCGCTTACATTGCAAACGCAGGCTGAATCCTACGAGATTTATCAAAATAATGTACTAAGTATTGTACACAATGAAAAGGTCTACAGAAAACTCCGCGATGGTATATGTCTATCTCTTATGGATATCCCACAATAACATTTTTTTGTCATTTACTTTTTACGACAAATAATGACTAATATTCGAAGCGATTTTAACCAATACAGCATTAATCCTTATCCAATTAAATACCTTAAATACATTGTTGATTTAATATAGATCTATTTGGCCTTTTACAGCATCTGATTTAAATCAATATTTTTGAAGATGTACAGATTTAAAAATTGCGGAACGTAGCGTTTACGGCGACGCGGCGCGGCGGCAGCGTATTTAGTATATCAGCATTGCACCCGTGCGAAGCCGGGGCGGGTCGCTAGTAACATATAAATGTGAAATTAGTATTAATTTTAGTGTTTAGTTTTTATGGGCCGTAGTTTTAATTTATTTAAGATCTATTAACTGTAACTACATGATGTCTGATATAAATAAATAAAAAAAATAAAGTGACCCTAGCCAATTCACTTAATGGACATTGGAAAATATCCGTTCTGAATTAGTTAACCTGTAATAACAAAACAATACTATGAGCTCTCACAACGCACAGGAACCCATAAACTAATTCAGAGACGATACTTGAGTGACGGTTTGTCATTTGACGTTTAAATTATTCCTTATTGTTTTTGAATTAAAGACTTGTCATTTGGAACGCATTTAGAAACTTACTTTGGATAGTATTGTTACTATGATTATACAAGTATTGTTTGTGAATACAGGTGTAAATAACGCAGTTAACATTTCATTCCTTATTAATTTTCAAACTTAACAATTTTTGTACGTTACTTATAAAAACTGATAATTTGATTGAATTTGATAAATCTTTAAAACTACGCCACGGATTTTGATGAATTTTTTTAATAGATAGACTGATTCAAGAGAAAGGTTTATATGTATGATAATATCCATTAAATAGTGGAGATGGAGAAGTACTGTTATTTTTGAGGTTTCTAATGTGATGTCCTTAATTATCATTTTTTTTGCGCTCACATTGCAAACGCAGGTTGAACCCTACGAGATTTATCAAAATAATGTGCTAATTTTTATATACAACATGCACAGTTCTGTAGTGTATTTAATCACCATTTTATTAGCAATTTTAAGTTATTTTATTAGAATTAATTGTGTATTCTTAATTCTGTATGGATCTATGTATCTGAATTGAACATAAATAAATTGTACTGGTGCGAAGCCGGGGCGGGTCGCTAGTTAATATTATACGTGGCTAGTATAGCTGATTACTTATTGAAAAGCACACAATTTATCTTCAAAATACCTCTAGTAATTTCGAAGTTATTTTATCTTGACATTTGATTCAAAAATAAATATACCCTTCGTAGACTTGGCATTTCTAACTAATCCCATAATCCTAGAGACGTGATGTAAAGGAATATTTAAAACTCTATAAATAATGACTGCATTTTAAACTTAATTTATATTTGTTTAAATATATGAGGTTATTTCTGTTTTCTTTATTTATAATGAAATTAAAAGACATGCTTATTCACAATCAATACTTGTGTAAGTAGTAATTAGTAAGTAATTAATTTTTCAATGCGTTCTAATTGACAAGTGAAATAACACAATAATTGTAAAACAATAAGAGTTAATTTAAACCCGTAAATCACAGCAATTTCTTTATTAATTAGAATAATAATAAATATTTCTGGACATTTAACACAACGTCATCCAGTCTCAAACTAAACAAAGCTTGTGTTAATGTATCTATAGTATATATGTATTTACAAAAAAATATGTTTAAGTATGTTCAGTTGTCTTGCTTCCATTGTACAAGATTTGCTTAGTTTTAAACTAGATTACGATGTGAAAGAAAGAAAGAAAGAAAGAAAAGTGTCAAAGGCAAAACGTTAATTTTCCAAATTCGAGGCGCTTTTAGAACGTCGTATACATTTCCATAATATTTTTTATTTACCACCGATTCGATTGTCAACTGCCGTGAATACATATTTATGTAATGAAAGAAATATGCTACAAAAGATAGTAATCCCTTCGACGTGGTTGAATGTATTTATACACATTCGGGGATCAACTGATGTCAAAAGAATTAACGTGACTGACGTATAGAGAAGAATCATATACTTACTCTTTGATACCTTCATTTTAGTCCCCAACTAAGCGACGCTTGTACTATGGAAATAATACCAAATCTATGCCAAGTTTTGAAAAAAATTGGGGATATAAATTAACAGCCATTTTCAATAATGCATCGATGATTATGGATAGATTGTTATGTCAAATTATATGACAAAAGATATACAAAAATCATAGCAAATGTATCCGTCGTTAGGATATTGAAATCAAAGTAAGTGCAAATAGATAGATTTGTCTGACTTTAGTAAGCAAAACAAGGGATAGATAGAATATTGAAAACGACCGTAAGCGGAGTGGAAGCTGATGGTATAGATATAAATTAAAAACCTTTGATATATTAGAAGAATTGAATATTCGAATTAAACATATAAAACTGTAGTGCAAGTATTTTATTTAATATAGAAAGTACTCGCGTTAAAACACAAGAAAATCTCTGTAAGTAATGTTACCATCCACTTCATACCGTGTTTCTGCCAAATAAAGATTTATTATTATTAAATACCATACACAAAGTATTGTAAATATGGGTGTAAATAACTTCGGATGGATTAGTGTTCAAAAATGGTCTACTCAAGTTAAAAGTGCACTTCCAAACGCATTAAATCCTGTCAATAAGTCAGACGTATGTAATTAGTCCTGACAAGTCCCACGGGACTATGAGACACTTTAAAGTAGCTCTTTCGTGTGGGTTGTGGGACATTCGAATAAATAGGCATCAACATTTTTTACAGGCAAACCTACCCATACACATATTTAAACTGTTTAAATATAATATTAAATATTTACTTGTTTCAATATAATTTTCACCCTGGGTTAAAGTCTGCTTATTTAAAAATGCCAAAATCGCGTCTCAATTGGATAGCGGCATAATTTGGTATTCTGTTATCTATTTATGAACATTGGTGTATCATTGACATATAATCGAAATACCATTCGATTGCCATTTGACCATTGGTATACTTCTATTCAATTGTCTAGTAATAATAATACTAAATATCCATTACGACTCGTATGACGATTATGTTTAAGTTTTAGCAGAATACCGAATTAGTCACAATGATATTTGGATTGTAATTGATTCTCATTTGAACTGTAATTGTGTGCGATTTTATTAAAATAGCAGAATTTATGCTCTAGTTATCACATGATTGAAGGTCGTGCTTAAGCATTAGATGGACTTATTTCTTCAAATTTAGGCTTAAACCTAGCCTTTTGAAAAGAATAATAATCCGCAAAACAAACTTTGTTCTTTTGTCGAAAAAAACTTTGATGAAGTAAATATCTCAAGCAAGTATAAATGTATTTTCAAACTAAATCCTGTCAATACACCATACGTTAGTAATTAGTTGCGTCTCAGGGGAGACACTTAGAAGCTATTCGGTTTAGATGTATAGCGCGTGTTAATAGGGACAAACTTAAGACATAAATCTTTGGTAATAATAAATTAACTAATATTATACAGCGAAAAAAAATTTTGAAACGGGATTAAAAGTGCCGGTGTTTTTGAAAAAAATATATTTTATATCTATTTTCAAAAATTATATTTTATATTCATATATCTATTTTCCACAAAATTGATTTTTGGGAAAAAAGTAATAATAAATGCTAACAATGTATGAATCTATGATAGGAAGATAGCGTAAGAAAACAAACGTTAGTAATAGTTACGTCTCTGGGGAGACACTTAAAAGCTATTCGGTTTAGATGTATGACGTGTTAATAGGGACAAACATAAGACATAAATCTTTGGTAACTTAAACTAAATTATCTATAATATAAAAATGAATCGCAAAATTATGCTGGTAAGCGCATAACTCAATAACGACTTGACCAATTTGGCCTATTTTTTTTAATGTCTGTTGAAGTTCAAAGATGGTTTTTATAGCGAGAAAAATTCGAATAATTGCCGGAAACCCCCTAAAATGTGATTGGCGTATTGTTATATTTAAACAATACTGCCTCCTTGGTCTAGTGGTTGCATCTTTGACTACAGATTGAGAGGTCTCGGGTTCGATTCCCGGGTGAGGCCATAAAAAATGTTATTGAAATTTTCTAAAAAAAAGCTTCAATAGCAGCCCCAAGTCTGGAAGTTGGTGGTGTTGGAGCACCCCCGAGCCTCAGAGAGCACGTAAAGCCGTCGGTCCTGCGCCTAATCTGTCACCGGTCGTGTCGGTCTGCCGTCCCATCGGATTATGAGAGTGAAGGAATAGAGAGTGCACCTGTGTTTGCGCACACACTTGTGCACTATAATATGTCCCGCGCAGTTGGCAATGTGGCAATAATCTCTGTTGAGATTGACCACCATGACCGCTGTCGGTCGGGGAGGCATTATTATATTTAAACAATACGCCAATCACATTTTGTTTGTTGTGAATAAGTAACCAAATTGTAAACTGTGAAGTTTTTAATAAATAAATAAATATTTTTAAACACTAAATCCTGTCAATACACCATACGTTAGTAATTAGTTGCGTCTCAGGGGAGACACTTAGAAGCTATTCGGTTTAGATGTATAGCGTGAGTTAATAGAGACATACTTAAGAAATAAATCTTTTGATTCCCTAACTTATACATTATATTGTATATTTAAGGTTGCCTGGTAGAAATCGCTTTACAGCGATAAGGTCAACTAACAATTACTTATACTGTGTTTAAATGATAAAAAATAGACATAAATGTGACATTCATAAGTGTAGTAATTAAGTTATAGGTTAACACCACATGCGTTATGAGTTTACAGTAATGGTTAATTCTAAAAATTTGTTAAAGATATTACAGAAACAGACAGGCTAAGAACTAAAATGTAGGTAATTTGATAATAATTTAAGATGGAATTTATGATTCAATAGACTTATTTAGTGCATTTTTTGTTTAATATAAATTCATATTATGATTTTTTTTCTCTTAAATAAAAAAACGGATTTTGTTGGTTACACAGGATAACATTTGTGTACTTTACAAATGCAATGCAAGCAGCAGTAAATCGTATAATTTCTCGTCACCATTAGATTTTCCGTAACGTTAAAAATAATATAATTCGACGGGCTTCACTGCAACTTTGACGGTAAATGGTGCGGTACTAATGGTCCTAATTTTATACATAGGTATTTCGATGCGTAGGCCAGCGAAAAATAACTCCTAGGAAATACATCATTTTATTAACCGACTATCAAAAAAAGGAGGAAGTTATCAATTCGACCGTATTTTTTTACGTTACCGCATATCTCCGGCGTTTGTGGACTGATTTGGAAAATTCTTTACAAAAGAATAGTTTCAGTGTGGTCCCTCAATTTGGTTCAAGTCTGCTCATCCATGTGGAAGATTTGCACGGAACTCCTCGAAAAACAACAAAATAAACTTGCGGTTAAGGTTTAATGATGTATATAGCCATTAAACTCTAACTCTGAGACTGAATTGTGACGAGATAATGTGATTACGCTTCACAGGTCACTAAAAAGGGGAAAAAAAAAATAACTTTTTGCTAAAAAAAGAACCGACTTCCTCACTAAAAAAAGTAGAAAATAACGTTCATTTTATTTTTGCTCAAATCTATACAAAGTCGGTGCCTTTATCAATTTTCAATTTAACAAGGTTTTGCGCCGACTTTGTATAGATCTAAACAAAAATGAAATAGCAGTATGACTTACATACAAACATCTAAACTTTCACTTTATAATATTAGAAGGAAATAGGACTTACGAATTCCGACAGGATTCCGAAAATCAATAAAGTATTTATTCATTCATTCATTCATTCATTACAACATGATTGAAGTCGAAATTTTATACGTATCAATTAAAAGATTATTTAAAATACATTACTTCTTACTACCCATGTCCTACAACTAGAATCACATTTGAACACATCAAAAATAGCCCACGCGTTTCCAATAAACAGACAAATATATAGCTTACATCTTACTCGCACATAAAGACAAATTTATGGCCACGTCAAAGAGAATATTATTTTTATTCGTGTACCGTTTTGTATATGTCATTAAATATTATGATAGTTACACATAAATCTGTCCAAAGTATATGACATTAATTATTTACCAGTATAAGTGGGGAATTAACGTGATATATAGGGCTATATCTACAATAATATAAAGAAGAAAACTTTGTTTAGTTGTAATGAATAGGCTCAAAACTACTGAACCGATTTTAAAAATTCTTTCGTTATCCGAAAGCTACATTACAAAGCCACGAGTAACATAGGCTATATTTATTTTTTACGTTAAACTAAACATGTGTAGGGACACATTTGTTTTGTATTTGCTTTTGAATTTTGTATTCGCTTTTTGGCGTCATTAGTATCTTTGGCACACACCATCTGCCTTTTATTCTGTATCCTGCGCCTATACCTCGAAGTTTTCGTTCTATCGAGTCTTAAAACATTGGTGCCTTCATGCTGGATATTAAACAATAGTGGTTGGCCTTTAGAAGTTATAAACTGCAAGTAGTTTTGCTGAGATTTATTTGGAGACCGTTAATTTTTAACCAACGAACTACATCTCCCACCGCATTGTTTAAATCACTTTCAAAAATCTATTGGATAACACTATATTGCAGTCGTCGATCATCAGCAAACATTTTGATAAGTCGTGCATTTACGTAAACAAGAAACAGTAAAGGCCCTAGTATCCCCCCTTGAGGTACACCTTTGTTTATATTTCAGTTGTTACTACTATTTTACTACTACTACGTAGTTCTCTGTTTATTAGATCTTTCTATCCAAGAATAGGCAACGCTGCTAATGCCGTAGTAAATAGAACAATTTTTTTCTTCTAATTGATTCTTTTGGTACGAGCTAAGTTCAATTCGGTCTGAAGCATTACTCGTATCCATCTTTTTACAGGATTTTTATAAGAATTTTTTTTCAGGTGAACGCAGCATTCGAAGAACTACGTATAAGAGCCAGAGCTGGTAGCGGAAGACTTCCTAAGTTAGAGATACTGAGAGCAGCAATACAACACATAGAGAGGTTGCAAGCAGCCCTGCGCGCTGCTGCGGTGGTAAGTAGAAATCTATACTAATATACAAGCTGAAGAGTCTGTTTGTTTGAACGCGCTAATCTTAGGAACTACTGGTCCGATTCGAAAATTTTTTTAGTGTTAGATAGCCCATTTATCGAGGAAGGCTATAGGATATATATCATCCCGATATTCCCACGGGAGCGAAGTCCTGGGGCGCAACTATTACTAGATAAGTACAGAAACATAAAATCACTACATAGTGAAACAAAGTCGCTTTCTCTGTCCATTTGTATGCTTAAATCTTTAAAACTACGCAACGGATTTTGATGCGGTTTTTTTAATAGATAGAGTGATTCAAGAGGAAGGTTTATGTATGATAACACCCAATTTCCTATTTTATATTCTAAATAGAATCCTTCAGCCGGCAAGGCATCTCGACACTCTGATGTTGTAGATGTTCATGGGCTGCGATCAGTCACTTAAGATCAGGTGAACCGCATGCCCCGCTTGCCTGCTATATATAACATAAAAAACAGTTTCATGATACGATTGTATTTTATGGTAGTTCAAATCTTAATTGTGTTAATAATATATTGTTTTTTAAGCTATAATTTATTTATACTTAAGTTATTTTAGAAATCAACTAAAACAAAAACGAAAGCAAAGTACCAGGCTATCATAATAAAACAGGAGTGTCTATTACTAGAATATAGAATTTAGTATCAAACGCGACATCTCTTAGACATGTTTGCATATGGCGACGTGATTTTGTTTTGTTTTATATGAAGCATCTATTACACGATACCACAGATAATATTATAATACTATACTAGTACTAAATAAATATTTTTAACCTACCAAATGTGGAGGTTATTCTTTATTCGTGCTTTTATCAGCTAAAAAGAGGAATTCTTAATTCGGTTGTATTTTTTCGAACTTTATTTGTGATTTTGTGTTATTATATAAACCTATTAAGTATATAAATAATATATTGAAATAGTAGATTGTTTTAAAAATGATTAGAGAAAAAATTACTTCAGCCCCTTTGTAATTTTTAAGTGTACGTAGTATTTTTAAGTTGCGTACAGCAGTTTTTAAATTGAATTAAAGAATTTGAATACAATTTTGTAAACATTTTTTTTAAATAAAGATACAATTACAATACTTTTTAACTAAAACTTAATCAATGTACCAGGCGATCATAACAATACAGGTGTCTATTGCTAGAATTCAGTAATAATAGCTCCCCAGACCGATTTCGGCCATGGTGGCCAATCTCAACAGAGACTAGCCAGCTGCGCAGGAGATATTATAGTGCACAAGTGTACGCGCGAACACAGGTGCACTCTCTATTCCTTTACTCTCATAACCCGATGGGGGCAGACCGACACGACCGGGGAGAGATCAGGCTCAGGACTGACGGCTTTACGTGCTCTCCGAGGCACAGGGGTGTTCCAACACCGCCAACTTCCAAACTCAGGGCTGTTACTATGATTTCTTTGTCAGAAAAATCCTAATAACATTTTTTGGCCCCACCCGGGACCCCTCGATCTGTAGTCAAAGATGCAACCACTAGACCAACGAGGCAGAATTTAGTATACATATAACGACATGATATTGTTTTGTTTTACAAGCATCTGTTACAAGATATTAGTATCAGCATTGCTCCCGTGCGAAGTCGGGGTGGGTCGCTACTGTATAATAAACCATGTTTAAAATACTTTCAAAAGTATTTTTATTCAAAGAAAGTACTCGTGTTAAACAAACACAAGAAAATACTATAATTATGAATTTTAAATTTAGATCGTTGATAAAAATATACGTTATCCTACTAATTTTAGAAGAGACCATTTGCTTGGAATTTAATGAAAACATGTGTCACACACATTCCGTGTGCTTTTTATCTGAATGTATACAAAAATTGCATCAAATTCTGGGATAGTTTTCATTGTGTATTAAAATTCATATAAAAAATGTTTACAAAATGTGAATCCCCAAAATCAATATTGTAACTAAATAAACCAATTGTTCACACGATCATTTTTAGTAGAAACATTCTAGTAATAGTTTTCAATTACATTTCTTAAAAAACTATCCAGCTAATAGCTTATCTGCATACGAAATTTCATCAAAATCCGTATAG
Organism: Phoebis sennae; assembly: GCA_001586405.1. Lineage (NCBI taxonomy): Eukaryota > Metazoa > Arthropoda > Insecta > Lepidoptera > Pieridae > Phoebis > Phoebis sennae. Next base: position 27,810 of record LQNK01001853.1, on the reverse strand, counting down.
TAGTTGCGGCGTTTGACACACAAACTTTTGCATTTATAATATAACTATCCTACTTATCTAAATACTGTAATTGATAGAATATTCGAACATATCTTTATCAAAAAGAATTTATAAATATTGAAGTGAAGACTTCTTTCATACTATTACCACAATTTATTGCACTTTATAAAATTTATAAATCCGTTGGTTTTAGAAACCGGTCGTAACCGAACGAACCGTTTCAAATATTTATTTTTATTTATTTAATTGTGTCGCCTTACTTTTCGCCAGGCGTTTTATTCTTATAACTTAAAACAACTAAACGTTGGTTATTAAAAAACAGGTGTAAATCATGTTTTTCGATAACTAAATAATTAAAATACCACAACATATTACCAAAAAGCTCAAAAAACAGCACGAAATGCGAGTAATAATAGCTGCGTCGCAGACGGCCCAAAATAGCAGGATCCATGATAAGTCGCGGAAAGCGATGTCGCGGTGTTAAATCGCAATTAATCCACGCCAGCGTGAATTAATGGCTACACGTGTGTGGAAATAGACTGCACGCTGCTACGGAGCACTGTTTTTTATATTATTTTGGGTGTAATTTTTAGTATAGACTCTGTATATGCATTGTAAGGTAGCGTTTTACACAATAATTTTTTAACAAGATGTATAGGACGTTTGAAGTGAACGCCTTTTTAGTTTTTGAGATTGTTCAGTGTGAAAATGTTGTAATTACAACATTGCAGTATTTGATGGTTTTTAGAACGTACAATACGCTGCGACAGAGCACTGTTTTTTCTATTATTTTGGGTGTAATTTTTAGTATAGACTTTGTATATGCATTGAAATGTAGCTTTTTAAAGATGACATTAGGTTTTTAACAAGATTTATAGGATATTTGAAGTGAGCACCTTTTTGAAGGACTAACCTTGAGTTCAGTGTGAAAATGTTGTTATTACTATGTGGGACTACTTTATAGTTATTAAAACCTAAAATAGGGTTTTGAATCTGATTTTAGTTTTACATTAAAACCAAAATAGTGAGACATATAATAAGTCG
>LQNK01001853.1:15389-25917 GCA_001586405.1 Phoebis sennae | reverse complement strand
CGCGCGAGTGTGCGTGTGCTCGTGCTACGAGCGTAAGCATGTGTTGCCGTGCCGGGTGAGGTATGCGGAGTGAAGAGGCTCAAATTTAGATTTTTGCTAGCATAAGGTGGGCCGTTAAAGCCAAAATAGCGAGATCTATGATAAGTCGCCGAAAGGGAAGTCGTGGTGTTTTTTTCGCAATAAATTCACGCCAGCGTGGATTAATGGCTAAACGTGTATGGAAATAGACTGAGGAGTATAGTTTTCATTAAGTATGTACCTTTTTAGTGATGCTCTAATGTTTTGTAAAGTGGATGTGTTATATTCACAAACAATACTTGTTTAAGTAACGTAACAACACTATACAACGTGAGGTATTTTTGCGTTCCAAATAGCAAACCTATTAAAAAACAATAAAATTAAATACAAAGGAACGTAATGGACCACATTCAAGTATAGGTTTATGGGGCCCTGTGCGATCATGCACATGTGAAATGTTTTCGCCGCTTACCATATATACAACTTCTAAACATCAATCCTCGCGAGGATTGATGAGCAAAGTAATTTGATATAAATTTTATTAAAAAATCCGATAATTCGAAGGCGCACTTCAAATTTATGATAAACCTTACAATACTATATCAGTAAAATTGCAGTCCCACATCATTTCCACCTTATTTGAGATATACAACAATAGAAAATCTTACTCACCTCAGATAATTCCTATAAGACATTTTAATTTATAATTTTTTCTTCACACAGTCGCGTATCGAAAAAAAAGAATATTGGTGATGATTATATGATGTAAAAAAAATTCAAGTATAGTGCAAAATAGTACTATAAAAGGCCCAAATGCGCCACTATATCATTATTTAGAGATGTACATGAGTGTTATGTCATTTGTATAGGACTAGTTTATGACTTAAAACGCTGCTATAGATTCAGTATAGAACTGATTAGAGATATAAATGCGCCACAACAATGCGTATAATGCATTCTGAGAGGCTTTATAGAGAAAAATAGTGTTTCACGGAATGTTCTATGTTCTTTTATATAAGTACTTTTTGCTCCTTAGGTCGGGGCCTAACGGCCGGCCAGTTCTGTCCGCAAGCATAAATACAACTCCAGCAGGATAAGATATCAATCCTCGGGTACTTTTCGTCGGAGGAATAATAATATCAGCGTGTTAAACGTAATTAATCCACGCTAGCGTGGATTATTGGATACTCGTGTGCTAGACTACTTTTTTTTGATTAGATGCCTCTTTAAAGAGGTTTTGGTTTGGGCAAAGAAAATTATTTTTAATTTAATTTCATATAGGTACACTGAAACATTGTTTTATATTAAACTACTAATATTACGAATATTATAGGAAAACTTTTTTGTTTGGTTATAATGAATAGGCCAAAAACTACTGGACCGATTTGAAAAGTTCTTTCATCATTCGAAAGCTATAATAACCACAAGTAACATAGGCTTTATATAACATGCTACGGGAGCGAAGCCGCGTGGATCAGTTAGTTAGAGATAAACAAAGAAGTCCATCGAGACTTAGCCATTTTTGAGACAATGTTGTTGGTGGAATTATAAATGTAAAACTTTGAAAAATACCTATATTCAGGTTTTTCGTTCCGTTTTGTGATGTTTTATGGTGTTAAATCACAATTAATCGACGCCGAAGTTTATAAATGGCTACACGCAGGGTAAATGGTGCGTAATTTTTAAATTGGTTGACATTCATGACTTTATGAGGTAAAGTTTAAACAATTTTGGCGTTTTTAGCATTTGGAAAATGTTATAAGTAAATACATACATACAAAAATATAAGATATTACGGGCGAAAAGATATCACATTTTTAACCGACTTTCAAAAAAAGGAGGAGGTTATCAATTCGACCGTATTTTTTTATGTATGTTACCGCATATCTCCGGCGTTTATGGACCGATTTAGAAAATTATTTTTGCATTCAAAAGAGTAGACTTCCAGTGTGGTCCCATAGAATTTGGTTCAATTGTGATCATCCATGTGGAAGATATTCCAGGGAACTGCTCGAAAATCAACGGAATAGGCTCTGCGGTTAAGGTTTTATGATGTATATATACCAACTGAATTATGACTAGATGATGTGATAACCCCTCACGGATACTAAAAAGGGAAAAATAAAAGTTTTTGCAAAAAAATATAACCGACTTCCTCGCTCTAAAAAGTAGAAAATAACTTTTATTTAATTTTTGTTGAAATCTATACAAAGTCGGTGCCTTATCTATTTTCAATATAACAAGATTTTATTATTTTCTACTTTTTGGAGCGAGGAAGTCGGTTCTATTTTTTGGCAATTTTTTTATAGCGTTATAGGTAATTAGCGGACTAAAGTAATATATTAATTACTAGCTTCTACCGTAGCGTATACATATAGGCTATATGTTACACATATAGTCTATGTTACTCATGGATAATGTAGCTTTCGAATGGTGAAAGATTTTAAAATCGGTCTAGTAGTTTTAAGTCTATTCATTACAACCAAACAAACAATTTTTTTATAATATTAATGTAGATTTAGAACGTTAAACTTTGAATAATAAATTAAGATATCGTTTTTTAAATCTCTGTGATGTTTTATGATGTAAAATTGCAATTAATACACGCCAACGTTTATAAATGGCTACACGCGGTGAAAATAGACGGCCAACTCGAAAGAGCATAGCATTTTAATTGGTTGTCATTTTTCATGTAGGCTTATATGAACTTTATATACATGTAGGAATCTAATTTACCATAATTTTCACGGGACCAAAGTAAGACTTACCGTTTTAAATATTCTATCTATCCCTTGTTTTGCTTACTAAAGTCAGGCAAATCTATCTGTTTGCATTTGTAATTACTTTTGACAATCAAATGTCATTTATGGCCATTTTCAATAATGTATCAATGATTATGGATAGATTGTTATGTCAGATTATATGACAAGAGATAGACAAAAGTCATAGCAAATGTATACGTCGTTAGGATATTGAAATCAAAGTAAGTGCAAATAGATAGATTTGCCTGACTTTAGTAAGCAAAACAAGGGATAGGAACAATATTGGAAACGGCCGTTAATCTGAGATTACAATCTATCCATAATCTTTGATACATTATTAAAAACGACCGTTAAGTTACGCGGGTGAAACCGAGGAACGTGGGTAAAATCATTTATTACTAGCTTTCTGCACGCGGCTTCGCTCGCGTGGACCCGGCAATTCGAATTTTTCTCGCCGTAAAACCATGCTTGAACTTCAACGAATAATAAAAAAAAGAATTGTCCAAATTGGTCCATTCGTTGTTGAGTTATGCGCTTACCAACACATCTTGCGATTCATTTTTATATATAAGATTATTAAAAGTTCAGCGTATAGAATACTAGCTGTGCCGTGCGGTTTCACACGTGTAGATGTTCCCATAGGATTTTCGGGATAAAAAATTTATGTCATTCCTGGTTTCAATGAATGTCCATTCCCGTGGGGGTTCCGGGAATATAAGTATCCTATGTCATTCTCCTGGTCCTAAGCTCTCTCTATAAATTTTCTGCCGAATTGGTTCAGCAGATCTCGAGCTGTAAGTGTAACAAACCCTTTCAATCAGTCTTTGTTCTATATATAAGTATTGAATTAAAAACTTTTTACACTATTTCCACTATTTATTTTAACACTTTATATAATTACAACGGGTTTCGAGAATTCATCATCAGGTAGTCCGAATTCTCGTAATCGGTTGTAATTATATAAAGTGAAATAAATAGTGGAAATAGTGTAAAAAAGTCTGTAATTCAATACTTAAAATGCATTTCCACCAAGAAGCCACAATACAACCTATCAATTATATAATATTTAACGTATTTGTTCACAGTTGGAATCAGAAAACTATAAGAGTTACGTGGAGCCCGCCGTTTCGCGCGCAGAAAACCGAGACATTAAGGTCGATAGAGAAAAACCCTTTTTAAATGGTAAGTTAATTTAATGACTGCTAATATTATAATATCAATATCTTTTTATTATCAACCCTAGAGCTCTAAACATTTTCTAATATACAGTCACTAAACATTAGTAATTTCGATTAACAATTTAAAACATCGATATATTTTAGGATACTATTATTTATTGGTTAATAAAAAGTAGCAAAAACTATAAAGCACAGATTAGAGAATAAAAGGCAGATGGATGGAGCGTGCATCTGTGTGAGTTTTATGTTACCAGATATTGATGGATTAAAAGATTGAATAAGCCAAAAAATAGTGAAAGGATAATTCATCTTTTTATTTTAGCTTTTGGGAACAACTATTAAAATGTTATAATACCACAAAACGGCATTATTTAAGAAAAATTTCAACGTCCTCGTGACGTCAAACTAGACAAACGTTTTTGTATTTACCTTTCAGCGTCACTCGTATCTTCGGCACACTCCATCTGCCATCTGCCTTTTATTAAGTCGGTGCAAAATCTTCTTTCAACTTTGTATAGATTTCAACAAAAATGAAATGAAAGTTATTTTCTAGTTTTTAGTGCGAGAAAATCGCTTCTAATTTTTGGCAAAATGTTATTTTATTTAGATATTTGTTTTTATTTGTTAAAGGTGAAGCCCCATGTGGTTTAAACAGCCTGGCACGACTCAGGTGCATCGTACAAGCTTTGGCTAAAGACAATGCGTGACGTCATCTTTAGATAGATAATTGTTTACATACTCAACCGATGTTCGTGAATATTTCTCATGAAATGAAATGAAATGGAATGAAATATTTGAAATATTTTTATTTGCGAATATAGGTGTCAATGGTGGAAATACAGTAAATCCGGCTATATTCAGCCAAGAGGCATGCAAATATTTTTATATTTTACAGTAATAGAATTAAGATTTGCTTTACTCTAAAATTATACAATTATACAATTATTAAATATAATATAATTTATTTATTTATTTGAAAGATACACCAACTGCATGACAAAATTACACTTTAAAATTATTAATACACATGTGGATTTGCATGCAAATTATAGGCATATACAACATTATTATTGATACTTTTAACTTATACATAAAAAGATTCCGTGAGATAAAATAGTAAAACAAATTGAAAGATTACATTTAAAATAAAATTAAGATTTGTTTTACATTAAAAACAATATAAATAAATTAACATTAATTAGTCAATTAGGATAAAATTGTACAGTTATAATTTAAAATATATACAGTGATAAAAATGTTTCCAGGTTACAAAAACGACAGAATGTACGTTATACGTTTTTACGTATTTTTACTTTTAAAAACTGCCTTTATATGGTTTTCCTATTTATGTATTTTTCTATCTTTGCGCCACCTACCTATTTCTTGTTAATTCTTTCTACATTAGGTAGTCTGGAAGAGATCGCTCTTTAGCGGTAAGGTCGCCTATTCAGATATGTATTTCCATGGTTATTTTATTGTGCCCAATAAAGATATATTAATTTAAATAAAATACTTTTTAAAGGATTTTAAACGCAGTTTATTATACATTATTATTTAACCCGATATTAATAATGTAAAATAAACTGCGTTTAAAATCCTTTAAAAAGTATTTTGTTTAAAATGGAAAGTACTATATATTTCATTCGTTTTATGGCATGATATTTAGCAACACACAAATATAACAGCCGTATTCACAAACAATACTTATGTGAGTAAAGTAGTAATATTGTACGAAGTTGAACATCGTTTCAGTATTTAGACATTAGACTAGTTAAATATTGTTTATTATATGTGTATAGTAATAAAAAAATATATTTATTCGAATACTTAAGTAAATGCTGAAAGAGAAAATTTGCAAATGCAATATTTAATAAAATATTTAAAAAATAAAATTGTCAATTTGATATATTTTATGAAAAATTCATGTTTAAAATTCTAAAAAATCTCGTCCGTTTTTGCTTGTTTTTCATGCTATCGGCGAATAAGAATATTTTAAAACACGTAGAAATAATATTTTAATACATTTTGTATAATATAATTAGATATTAAATATGCTGTGAAAGTCTTCAGTACAGTATCACGTGTGTTCCTTTTAAGTCCAAAAATAAATAAAATGTAATTACTTTTACATTATTTTTGAGATTTTTACTTGATGTCGTTAGTTATCACTTATCAAAATGATGTACTAATTTTTATAGACACCTTTCACAGTTTCTGTAGTGTATTAAGTATCAGCTTTGCACCCGTGCGAAGCCAAGGTCGGTCACTAGAAGTACGATAAAACTAAGCTTGTAACTTTACAAATATCCTTTGAAGCAAAACCTCTTAAGATTTTTCGTTTATGCATTCATTAATTTATTTTTATCTGCGTTTGCAATCTAAATAAAGCTTTAACAATTTCATTCACCCGTTGATCACAATTCAAACAATTTATTGCGAATGTGTTCTGAAACAAAACACAGATTCTTTGCTGAGTGAAATCATTCGAGACATGTGTTTCGGATTCTTAGCTGAAGATCTTTAAAGTCCTTTATTTGACATTTGACTTTGCGGTCTCGATTGAGATTTGAGATACATTAACGGCCGATTTCAATATTCTATCTATCCCTTGATTTGCTTACTACAGACAAATCTATCTATTTTCACTTACTTTGACTTCAATATCCTATCGACGGATAGTCTTTGCTATGAATTTTGTCCATCTTACGTCGTATAATCTGACATAACTATCTATCCATAATCTTTGATACATTATTGAAAACAGCCGTTAAACAAGTAGCTTTTTATTCACTTTTTCTCTTTATTTGATAATGGAAATGAATGTAAGTTAGCTGTGTATATTTAAATACTTTCTATGGATTTAAGTGTTTTATTATATAAACTGTTGTAATACCTAAAAACTACATTGGAATCATATTTTAAACTAGCTGATCCGCGCGGCTTCACTCCCGTAGCATAATGTTATGTATATAGCCTATAAAATATAGCCTATGTTGCTCGTAGATAATGTAACTTTCGAATGGTGAAAGAATTTTTAAAATCAGTTTAGTAGTTTTTAAGCCTATTCATTACAAACAAACAAAGTTTTCCTCTTTATAATATTAGTGTAGATAACGTAGATATATGTCCAGGAATATTTATTTGACCTTTCTTCATTCGAGTCAGTTTTGATCCATCAAACTACTCATTGAAATAAAAGTTTTAGAGTGTACCTTTTAAGGAGGAGTAAAAAACTAGAATCAGTCGAGATTAACCACTGTGAATCTGGTAGATCAACATTAAAAAAAACCTTTAAACACCTAGTTTTTAATAAATATTTGATGTGTAAAAGGAGCACGCTGTATACTATAGAAAATAAAGTTAATGTTTTGTCCATTACAAAGGTTGGTGCCTTATATTATAGCTAATTTATTGCTCACTAGTTAATTAAATAAATAACTATAGGATAATGGTTTGTGTTTTATTTCCAACCTAATTATATCTAACCTCGTGAATTTTCTCGTAAATCCCACATGAATAATATCTACTACTAGCTGTGACTCGCGGTTTCACCCGGGTATATAGCCCGTCCCCGTAGGATTTGCTATTAAAAGTATCCTATGTCCTCCTCCTGGTCATAAGCTATCCCCCTACGAATTTTCTGCCAAATTGGTCCAGCAATTCTGGAGATATTAGTGTTGTTACAAACCCGTTCTTTTTATATATTTATGTATACCTTTTTCAGGATTGAAGGTTATTATTATATTGTGTTTCATCGTACTGTAAGAAATTTGAAAGGATGAAGTGTACAGAAGTAAAAAAGAAACATACTTTCACATACTTTATTTTAAGTACGTATTAGTTGGGATTTGTAGAGGCATATCATTCCTGTAATCCCATCCCATTCCTCTCCCAGCTTCCTAGGATTAATCTGCTCCTTATCCCCTCTCCTTCTTTCAAGCTGGCGCGGCATCTGCGACACTTCATGTTGCAGATGTTCATGGGCTGCGGTCAGTCACTTAACATCAGGTGAACCGCATGCTCCGCTTGCCTGCTAAAACATAAAAAAAAATTCTCCAGCGAAAAGGGAGGATCCTCCGTACTCACCCGTCTGTAGCACAGGACTGACCGTTGTGGCCGTTAGGCTAGAGGATTGATGTTTGGAAACCAAACAGAGCCAAATTTCTAAAACTGCAATACCTAATTTTACAAACTCTACACCACAGACATAATGGGCAGATTACACGACTCTACAAAAAATTTTCGTGTTTTGTCCTAAAGTTTATTTTATGATTTTCTGCTTAATTATCATTAAAAACGAAAAGAAAATACTTTTTTTGATATGAAGTTTACTTTCGTAATAGTTGCAGTAAAAACACTCATTTTTGAATTTTTCACAAATTTTAATTATTTTAGTAAAAGTGTGCACTTTCAAATCATTTCCTACTTTTTTGCAAATTATTTTGACATTAATACCTACTCAATAAAAATGTTTATTGGAATGGTTTCATTTTCAATTAAAAATGAAAACCATAGATTTTGAAATCGTTCCAGGGATTTCCTAAATAGAAAAGCAAACCTTTTAATGCCATATTATATATTTTTTTGGTCGAACCGACCTAGAGAACTGAAAAATGCTTTGAAATAAAGTCAAATTTTGTGTTGACCTGTGTGTGTGTTTTAAATTAGCCAAAATGTTCTAATCGTTTCTTATTAATCCAAATATTAATCAAAATATGTCATTTCACTGAGGACTTCCTGCTCTCGTCTAAACATAATTTGCTACATCAGATAATTATGATAGATAGTAAGGAAGTGTTTCGGGGCGTGGCCTGTTTTCGCGCCAAACCCCGCCCACTGCGCAAGCGCACCTCGATGCGAGATTTATCGGTGCGATTAATGTATTAATAATTTGTTTTGATGTGTATATGTAACCTAGTCGAAGTGGATAAGATAAATAAGTTAGGATAGAAATTAGAAATTAGGAAAGGAGCTCATTTCACTTATGCTTAGTATCGATTTATTTGCCAGCATGTAGTTGTACACTACAATATGTTAAATGATTTTAAAAATATCAACAATCGCCAAATATTGGCAAGCTAATATTAAGATTACAAAAATGTCAGACGCGACTTAGAACGCTATCACTTTTGGAGTATTTTTGAATTTCTAATTAATTATAGTATGTACTACTATGTACTTTATATACGAAGGTGCTAAGCGATTATCATACATATTATGAATGTTTTCCTTCCTTACAGACTATGTTATCTTTAATAATTTTTATGGAAAATTATACAAAAAAAATCAGAAGTGAACTGAACTTTTGCAGGTGAATAAATGAATGAAATATTTTTTATTAATAAATCTCTATTTGCCAGAAATACAGTAAGAACTGAATGTTAATGTCGCAGTAAGATAGAAAAAGCCGTAACATAGTTATATCCCTAGGGATATAATTATATGCCGGAACATAGTTATACGAAGGCGATTCATTACTATCTCACTAGGAATATAGTTATAAAACGGTCCAAGTTTAGTGATATACTTATATTACTAGATTAAGTTTAGTGAATTAGCTTTCGGAGGGTGCAGCGTTCCTGTAAAAAACGAATAAACAGTGTTCTAGTAAATTATGTGCCTGTAAGAAGCATTCAGTGCTATGTTATTCTAGATGTCATGATTCCTCTTCTTGTCTGAACAAAAATTAGAAATTACTTATAAATAAATCTCATACAAGATATCTCAAAACTGTTGATTAGTTTTAGTGTTTGATTAGTTATAATTGCATTGTTAATGTTTAAATTCCAAAAAGTATGGTAGATTTAATTATAATTGAAATTACTTTAATACGTGTAATTACGTGTTAAAGTCACAAAGTATTGTAACTAACTGCAGGAAATATAAAGTAGATCTTTTAATAAAGATAAAATCAAATTATTATCCCAATTTTTATTTAATTCTATGGTAGATTTCTATTTCACTAAACTTAATCTAGTAATATAAGTATATCACTAAACTTGGACCGTTTTATAACTATATTCCTAGTGAGATAGTAATGAATCGCCTTCGTATAACTATGTTCCGGCATATAATTATATCCCTAGGGATATAACTATGTTACGGCTTTTTCTATCTTACTGCGACATATATATAACATTATGCTACGGGAGCGAAGCCGTGTGAATCAGCTAGTACTTCATTATTATGACTAACTACAATCTGATGAGAAACTAAGAACATAAAGGAATTACCTATTTAGATACGTAAAGCGAAGGAAGGCACTTTATGGACCCTCCAGCAGCTCAAATTAGATACTTAAATTATAAGACTGCAATTTCCCATAAAATCTCCTCTACGCTATGCCAATTTTGTTGTTCAAATGGCAACAATAAAGACGAAACTTAAGCAGTGATTTACGTTACTAACAAGCAAACGTAAGATGTAGTTGCTGTGTAGTAAATATAAAGAAAATTTTGGATGAATATAGACTTGTAGTAGATATAGAGAAAGCAAAATTGACCAACCCTCAAGACCTATTTCAAACCTGAAACCAACAACATATTTTAATAACCTTGACTTCATTTGGGA
>LQNK01001852.1:52773-63552 GCA_001586405.1 Phoebis sennae | reverse complement strand
TTCATCACGGATTCTACCGAAAGATAGCTTATTTTTGTCTTATCCGAGAACGCGTCCTTAATGTTTGACCAAGAAAAAACATGTCATGGTACATCTCAATTTACTAGGGTTGCGTCATTTAACACAGTTTCTGCGGCCATCTTCCGGCATCATTATCATTGCAAATCCGTTGCTACGCAAATTAGTTTAATTGGACAAGAGTGGGCCAAATTTGGTAATCATAACAATAAAATTAAATTTGGGATAATCAGATTTGATCGACATTACTAGGTATATGCCCTCACTGAAGAATTGTTATAATGATCAGTTTTCAATTCTTTGTATCTATAATCATGTTGGTTGGGAATTTTATTACTCTGTTTACTCGTATAACGTCGGCATTATAGTTCTCGTAGACGGACTTTACCACATACCAAATCACAGACATCAGTCATTATAATTCCAACCACGAGGTGTTCTTGCATTCAGGCCGCGACTAGCGTTGTTCCTTATAATCGTACAATGAGGAATTGTACCGTCAAACAGAGAAATCGGTCTATTGACGCACAAAGTCACGTGTTTACTTTGTGTTAAAAACGTGATGTAGCAGCTTTTCACTTTCAGCTTTGGCGGATATTGCTAACTGTCCCAAATTATTAAAAATCTATTACAACGAGCCTTAAAAGTGAGGTCAATATTGAACAAAAATATAAACAAATCAGGACAATGGCATATGTAGAGGTGGTGTCAAGTCACATACACTTCTGGGATAGATTTCTATGTCTGTAAGCTTTTTAATTAGGAACAGTAAAACTAAAACTTTATCCCTACTTTTATTACAGGCTTAGACTTAGATATGAATTACAATTACCGTTTGTAAACATGATTAATATACCAACCAAGTAATTATCTGCTGCTAACCTGCAAGTAATTGTATACTTTACTTTTAAAGAGAAATCTTCAAATTCCGCCATTTGACATATTGACACAATTATCTCATGGGTGTTGGCCACGTTAACCTGGCTAATTCTTGAAATTCTACTGGTTGTTTACTTGTATATGAGCCTAGTAAGTCGTTTGCAAAGAGCACTTTAAAATGCCCTCTTCATCAACCAGGTAATTCGATCTCCTTTAAAAACAACGACCAAAACTCCGTCACTTGACATATTGACACGGTTATCGGTGGTATTTGCCCATTAATTATATTATGCAAAGCTTATATAATGTTGCCTGTCTACTTTATTCTTGTCTAGTAAAATATTTCATTGTCAACAGACACTAAATCGCTAATCTTTATCAAGTCGGTTCATTTGTCATATGATGTACTTCACCTAAAAGTCACCAAAAGTCCGTCACCTGGGCTCCTATTCACAAATGCGAATCCGATCGGAAAGTATCGAAAATCGGAACAAGGTTCATACAAATTTCGACGAAAATCTCTTCATTCCGACCCGAATCGGATTTGTGAAATAGTACCCTGACATATTGGTACGGTTGACGGATGGCTATTGGCCCATACATTATTACTACAAAATAGATACATTCACAAGATAATGTTTAGTTACTCTTGCGCCTAGTTAAATTTTTAAGTGTGAACAAGTTTATCAATGTGGTATGTACTTCATTCACCTTAAAGAGAAATCACCAAAAACTCCGACACCTGACATATTGACACGGTTGTCGGTAAACACCTTTAATTATTATGCAAATATGACTGTGTGCTCTAGCGCGTTAAATCTATTACCATAATCGGTTAAACCCGCGACTACGCTTGTCAATCCCTATACTTGTAATGTAATTATGATTTTAGAGTTTGAGGCGGCCTCACACATGCTGAATGTCTGTCTGAATTCAGGATTTCAGATCCTTACAGGTCGATCTAAGAAACTCAGATTCTGAAAAAATCAGGATGTGTGTGGAGCAAGCCGATATTGTATGTTATACTGGCCTTTCTAAATTAAGAATCTTAATTCAGATTCTGAAAATTCAGTATTTGTGTGGCCGGCCTAAAACCTTTATATTCGACTAGCTGAATAGGATTTTTAAGATAAAAACTATAAATAAATAAACAAATATTTCCTCTCTATAATATTAGTATAGTGTTATTTCCTGAATAAATATTTTAGAAAGCAAATCATTTGATATTTATTATTATTAATTTGCTTAAATATTTAGCTAGGAAGAGATGTTATAAGTTTGTAATTTAAAATTTAAATCGATACGCCAATAGTACGTAACTTGTTGTGTAAAATATATTATTAATTCCCAAGCTCTTAGTCCGTATTTGAAATCAACGCAGCAACCAAAAACGTATATATGAGTGTATTTAAGTTCCACAGTTCTTACCAGAAGCAGGTTCCCGCTGGTCTTCCGGGAGCGGTCTGGAAGGGAGAGGGTTGTTCTGTTCGTCTCTCTCCCCCAGGAACTCCGCCTCAGCCAGATCCCGTACTGCGGATGACATCAGCTCTACTAGCTCTTGATTTCTATGAACAAGATATTTAGCATGAGAATTGACGGTACCAGGTTAAGAATTAAGATACATTTACAGGGGTCATTGCAAGTATTAATTTTTATCGAAAATTCAATGCCATCTTTGTTATAAAAGATATTTTTCTGATTCTAATTCGGCTATTCATAAGTTCTTCATTATATAAAGTTTACATGAATAAAAATATTTTCGTCTAGTCGTGCCCTACCCTGTTTTACCCGCGTCACTTCTGATCCCGTGGCTACTCCGGGGTTAAAAGTAGCCTATATGTTATTCTGAACCCTTACCTATATACACCAAGTTTCTTCATAATCGGTTGAGTAGTTTTTGCGTAAAAAAGTAACAAATATACATACATACATACATCCTCACAAACTTTCGCATTTATAATGTTAGTAGGGTTCTATCCTACAGCATTAAATTCTATAAAACCTGTAATGTTAACAAAAAATGTATTACGATTTGAACGTGCTTGCTATAGAAGCGTAATTGAATAAAAAGTATGCACCGAAGAGATTTATAAGCTTAAAAATTATATTAAACCTCTATAACTGTACTATTAAAGTCCTATAATCAGTTAATTTATAAGCCGATTTTATCTTCAACATCATAAAACTCCGAAAAATGCCGAAGTCACGGGTCAAACCAGTATACACCTGAAGGTACCGGTACAGGCACATGAATGGGCATACAGTTATGTGAATCACTTTCACCTGATCGTCACCGTTACCTTGGGACCTATGAAGTACCGTCCGTTATAGTACGGTAGGACGAATTGCGGTTTTTTATACAAGAGTTGCCTAATGCCCAGTTACTATAAAAATAATACGAGCTGTCTTGCTTACGGACAGTTGACTATCCTACTAGGCGTAAGTCTAAAATAAACGTGGCGTTAACATAACTACCAAAACTTGTTTCTGATCGGTTGATTATAACTGCACGTTAATGAAAACGATTCGTATCTGTTATACAATGACGTACCATCGTTTATAGGAATGTCCCTATAAACCGCGTATATCTTCCGAGATTTCTGGGGTAAAGACTATACTATTAGTTGTATTTAGACGGTTTATACGTTCACTGTTCTTCAGCTCGGTGTAGACCGACAGTTTTGGACCGATTCGGAGGTAACTAATTATACGATGGCTCACTTATCGTTAAATCACTATAAAACTATACTTTGTTGGGTTTCAAACAATACTAATACTAAATTTCATCTAAATCGATTCATTGGTTTAATGGTGAAGGTAAAGGATTATGAGACCAAAAAATCAGTCAGATGAACAAGTATGTCAATTAACTTATCTCGATTCAAAATGTGCTTTGAACTTTCTTTATCCGTTTTAAGAGAGGAATTTTCCACACTAACATATCACTTCTCTGTTATTTGGTTACATATTGGAACTTGGTTTTATGAGTAAAGAATTATCATTTAGAAAGAAGAAAGAAAGAAACATTTATTAAGACACACACAATTACATGTATACAGGAAAGAACATCAATCCATTTATAATTAAATAGATATATATAACACGTAAATTTTTATTAATGAGGTTGCGGTGTGTGTCAAAAAGGGCTACCATTCAGGATTTTTGTGGCATTAACATTTTAGGCGTCAGGCGCGAAATTTAGTGCTACGTGTCCACATATCAGCTTCATATTTTCATCATATTTTAATATTTTATTTATATAAATTTAATTTAAAATGTATAATATAATTGTGAGGGAAGGGCGCTGGTGTCTGTAGCACAGTGAATACTACCACAGACGCCGTCGATCTTCCTCAAAAATTGTAAATTTTCATGTGAAATGATTAAATAAATGATTAAATGATTAAATCAGCGTTATACGCATCGGATTGCATAAATCGTAACATTCTTCGTATATAATGTCATACAACGTCCGCATATCCACATCGCGGCTTCGCTCCCGCAGCATAATGTTCCATATGTGGCGTATTAAATATAGTGTATTTTACTCGTGAATAATGTAGCTTTAAATGGTGAATAAATTTTTAAAATCGCTCCAGTAGTTTTTGAGGCTACTCATTACAACCAAACAATCAAACAAAATTTTCCTCTTTATAATATTAGAGTAGATAGAGAAAAAACAAAAACCAATTATGAAACGAGTTTACTCTGATGAGTTCAAGATGTCTGCAGATGGCATATTAGGAAACAACTAGGTAACGCTTCGTAATATGTTACAATATTTTAATTTCAACACATTAATCGATGTCACGTCTGAAGCTTTAAGTTTTCCAAAAATAGAAAGAAAGAAAGAAAGAAAGAAAGAAACATTTATTAAGACACACACAATAACATGTACACAGGAAAGAACATCAACAACACATTTACAAACAAAAAGATACATATAACACGTAAATTTTATTTATGAGGTTGCGGTGTGTGTCCAAAAGGGATACCACTCAGGATTTTTGTGGCATTAAGCCACAAATAGTGATTATTATATTATTTATAATTTTATAACTTTTATATTTATAATTTTTATAATGTTTTATTTCGTACTAGCTATTCTTGTATCTGTTTTTCCCGTTCCCGTGGGATTTGATCAAAATCCTTTCTTAGCGGTTGCCTACGTCATAACATCTGCACGCCAAATTATAGCCTAATCCGTCCAGCGGTTTGGGCTATGCCTTGATAGATCACTTTCGCAGTCAGTCTTGATAGATCAATACTTTTGAGTTTTATATACTACTAGCTGGGCCTTCCTCGATAAATGGGCTATCTAACACAAAAAAAAAATTCGAATCGGGCCAGTAGTTACTGAGATAAGCGCGTTCAAACAAACAAACTCTTCAGCTTTATAATATTAGTATAGATATAAGTGTATACCTATACTTCACAATATTCTAATTGTAAACACAAATTGCGATGTAAAACTTAACAATGGGTGTAATCTGCTGTGTTATTAGAACAGCTTCCATCTATCTAGAAATCTGTGTCAAATATAATTAACTCTTTGTCGGCCAAAATGATTAACGTAAAAATTGGCTTCTCTTTTGGATGAACTGTTGCTAAAATTAATTTAAGAAAGGTATATCCTACTAATACTTATGAATGCGTAAGTTTGTGACGATAAATGTTTGTTACTCTTTCACGCAAAAACTACTAAACCGATTAGGATGAAATTTGGTATACATACAGGTAAGGGTTCAGAATAACATATATACTTTTAATCCCGGCGTTGCCACGGGATCAGAAGTTACGCGGGAGAAACCGCAGGGCCTGACTAGTTGAAAGATAGAAGTATATTTTTAACTCTTGTAAATATTAATATGGTCATAAATTATCTTTAATCATTCTAGCCTTTACCCAACGACATTCTTTGCCGAACAGTTTTAAGCAATTATAATTAATAATTACCCATAAAAAAAGGCTGTAAATCATATTTACGTATAATTGACTTCCTACTCCAATCTGAAGATTGGACTGTTATGACAAGGCATGAATCCCTTGTCATAACAGAACAATGAAATGTGAGAACAAATTGATGCGTATATTTGAGTAACCTTTACATTTTCTGTACATGGAGCTTTAACATTTAAGTCGACAAAGGGAAATAATTTATATGCAGTTATGTGTTTTTCATATAAAAACGAAAACGTGTCACTAAAGTATTTTTAGTTATTTCTATAGTGACTCTACATTTTATTTCAAAATATTAATGAAAAAATATATTAATGAAGATTAAAAACAATAGTTAAAATTAGGATTTATATTCCTCTTATTACTATTTATAAGTACGTATGCGAAAATATTATCTAAACCTTTTCATATTTTTCAACGTCACCAAAGGCTAATTAGCAAGCCGCCGTTGTCCCCACGTACCTGAATAAGTCTTTACTTCAATCATATAAATATTAAAAAAAATAATACCTACAATAAAAGCTTTCGTTAGGGAATTCAACCGCCTCTTACTCAAAAACCATCAATTTTCAAACAAATTTCACGGAATCCACCTTTCTCCCATGTCTCGTAAACATAAAATTTTCTCAAAATGTACGCGCTCATATCACATTTGTATGCCAGTGAAATTGTTTTTAAATAATTATAATTAACGGAAAAGCAGTCATAGTTTAAGTTAAAGAAATAGCGTCTCGTTAAAATAAAAATATTTTCGAGAAAATATTAAAATACACACCAATTCATCTCAAATCATTGATATCAATAATATAATGCCTTAATTATTAAAATTGATGTAAAAAATGCTTTATTACAACTTGTATATATTATAGACTTATAGACTCACATAGGTATATGTCTATAATATATAGAGTATTATTATTATAGACTGAGTACCTACTCAGTGTATTTATGTCCTTCTTTCGCAAATCGAAAAATAAAATTACACCGTACACGCTTATAAAAAACACACGACCCTAATTACACTTTAATACTCTCAATTTTGATAACCATAATCTTACTTTCGTAGCAAAAAATATTTAAATAAGTGTAAAATAATTTATTTCGCAATTTATTATGATTATACAAAAATGTAATTTCACAGCAATTAAGTAAACATAATTCGCACTTAACCATTAATAAAACATAATAGTTTATAGTATGTTTTCACTTACGCATATCTGCACTCGTATATTTTGAGTTGTGAGAAATTAAACAAAAAGTAGGCAATTTAGCCTTCACGCGCTACTTCAGCTGAAATGGTCAATGACCACTTGATTCGATGCAATTTTGGTATCATTTGTGCACCCAAATGTATTAAGGGTTTAAATTTAAATTAAAATTAAAAGAGAGAGTCAAGCATTGCTTTTTTGAGCCATTTAAATGCCCTAATGAGGCATATATGACGTACCTTTTGACTATATATTGTAACAATTTATAAATAAATAAATTACCGCAGATGGTCGGTGAAATAGCATTCAATAAAATATTTTTGGCGCAATGAATCGCTATGCTATCCATTATTTAATTCATTACATTCAGGCTAAGTAAAATATTATTTGTGATTTAAAATAAATTACGGGTAATTCCCTTGTTAAAACTTTTAAACGTGTAACGATGTCAAGTGAGAGTTCTTCCCCGATAAAATACCTTTAGCCTTTAGATATTTTATTTATCGTTTAAATGTGATAATTTTATTTAAATAAATTTATTACGGATAAGCCATAAAATAAACAGACCTAGCAAGTTATCATGTGATTTTAGCATATTTTTTCTTATTAAATGTACTCTTCCTTTATTTACAGTAAAACATTTAAAATGTCCTAAAAAGTTGGTATGATAAAATATTAATCCTGTTATCAACCGTCATCAGGTTTTCCTTTGGCTGGTCAGTATGCGTTCATAACAAGTCTTAAGTAAGTTCAACCTCTTATGCACAAATTTCAAAGCAAATCTTTATTTCCTAGCTAAAGTACTAACATAATCTTAGACTAGAACAGAGCTTCGCAAACTGTGCATCGCAGGAAGTATAGAGGGGCTTCGCGAGGACTTCATTACTTCCCCCCCATCTGTCCCCCTGATCCTATCGGAAAATTTGAAACTAGAACTCACTCCCTGCTGACACTAGGGCGTCCAAACATATAACTACACTCGTAAGTGCGTCGCGGATTGAAAAAGTTTTCTTTCTTAATATTTCTTCTTCAGTTCAACAGACATACACAAAGAGTCGAGAGGCATGCACTTACCGCAAGTTAGCGAGCTCAGTACAGGAATTGGCCAACAAATAGTCCCCGCTAAGCAGGGCTATTTTGTTGCCGAACATCATATCATCCGGTTCTCCTTCAGCTGGCCGACGCGAGTTCATGTTCACTAAGCCTTTGTGCACTAAGTGGGACGTACGAATCATCTCTGTTACTTCGGCGAGAGCGCGTTGGCTGTGGGAAGGAAAACAGTATGGTTAACATAAATCTTGTACTGCATTGGCACAAAAGATTCCCTTTCTTTTGTACCATTGATAGTAAATTCCCTGCCAGTCACTTATGTAATATGTTGTAAGTGTTCATGGGCTGCGGTTAGTCACTAAAATCAGATGAACCGCATGCCCTGCCTGCTATAACATAAAAAAAAAAATAAAAGACTGTAAAATTTTAGCAGTTTTTTTTTGGGTGAGTTAGTGTCAGTGCGCAACATTCGCGACTATGGTTCTTTGGTTATACGAGTATAACCATACTCGTATAATCAAAGAACAAAAGTTTATTATGCTTTTTCAAAGTACTTTGTACTGTATATCAATTAAACCGTTTAAAAATATGTGAACATGTATAACGTCCAAAAATACACTACGAAATGCCTTCCATAATTACATAGAGCTCAATTAAAGGTGCTCAATTAATATTAATATATTTTACCTGTGCAACACTCCAGCTGCCTTATCCTGTTCCATGTCTGGTATCTCTGGACTGTGGCCTGCAGCCTTGGACACCAACAGCACGATCAGACCCCATGCTTGCATGTTGTTCTTACCATTGTATAGAAGATTCCTGAAATTGTTTGTATATTACTTTGTTGTAACAATATTAACTAATATATAAAAATTCGATCCATGATTAAGGAATACATATTTAAATGAATACAATTCTTAATGTTACAGTTATATTATAGTGTGTTAATGTTACGGTCGTAATTTTACAACATACGAAAAGTATTAAATTAACAATTTCAGGAGATTTCAGTAATGAACTAATATGAATATTTACGATGATATTGTTTTAAAATTATACAAATTGAAACAATTTATAATTGAACATCAATGTTGATTTTATATCTTTAGAAATCCGAAGTAAACGAGAAAAAATGCATACAGATGTAAATATCCATGTTTTACGCAAATAAAATTCAATGTTAATATACTATAATTATACCAATTTTGTGTGCAATGTGTCCTTTCCACGCTATACGGTAAAAAATGCATGGTTCATTGCACATTTAGGTAAGTTGGTAAGCATTGATAACATGTTATGTTATAGCACAGATAATATAATACTAGTATTATAGTATCTACTGTGTTACTCGAATGGTGACGTAATGTTTACGTATGAATAATTATTAATCCGGTATGTTTTGCAATGTTATTCTCATCATTAACGGCCGTTTTCAATAATGTATCAATGATTATGGATAGGTTGTTATGTCAGATTATATTATGACAATAGATAGACAAAATCATAGCAAATGTATCCGTCATTAGGATATTGAAATCAAAGTAAGTGCAAATAGATAGATTTGTCTGACAACATTTGTCTAAAACAAGGCATAGATAGAATATTGAAAACGGCCGTAAGTAGATTATAAGAAATTCGATCTTCTGCAAATAATCGGTGCACCAAATTATATTGCGATTACCGATAGAGAGATTTACGGCCGTTTTCATGATTCTATCTATCCCTTGCTTTGCTTACTATAATCAGATAAATCTATCCATTTGCTATTTTGATTTCAATATCCCAACGACGGATACATTTGCTATGACTTTTGTTTATCTATAGTCATATAATTTGACATAACAATCAATCTATAATCATTGTTACATTATTGAAAATGGCCGTAAGTTTACTTCTATTGGTGAAATAAATTGAAAAAAATATGAACCCAATTCTTAAAATTAATTAATTTAATTTCAAATAAAATAATTGGGTCCTAATTCGCATTAAAAGTTAATATTTGTGGTTCATTTAACGCTCCGAAAACATACTAACCATAATAACTGGCTAGAAATCATTAATGGTAAAACAAATGTGGTAAAGCAAAAGTATATTTGCACATATTATTAGTAGTAGTACTTCGGATTTACAGCTATAAAAATATTTTTCCTTATTCAACTTATACGGTTAACTAAACTGACCGTTCAAAAGGAAAGTTTTTTGATGACTTAACGTGATACTCGGAAGAAAGATAAACAATCAAAATTACTGGTTATCGCGTCTGATGCCTCAATTGTTTTCAACAAATTCGATAATTAATATGATGGAAAAGTTCGTTTCTTTTCCGACAATTTCTATTTGCTTGGCTGGTCTTTACTATGTATATAAGAACTAAGGTTATATTGTATTTTAAACAAACATATTTTTTAAATATTTACTATTTTTAATGTAGTATTTACTATACTTATTCTAAAGTACATTATGTTTTTGTTGATAAATAAAAATAGTAAGAAACTTTAATCATTAATATTACACAATTCGAATTTAAAATTCAGTTCTGCTTTTCAGTTACGTCCTGAAAGTACTTTACCGACTCTACCCGAATTTTTAGTTTGTTTTTGATTTGATACTTTGATTTTTAGCTTATATAGTTATATTGCAAAAACCTTAGTTTTTAATTAAAATA
>LQNK01001852.1:22620-41052 GCA_001586405.1 Phoebis sennae | reverse complement strand
AATTAAATAAGTGAATACAGCAAAATATAGTCTAGATAATGGGACAAATATTAAAATGTGATATATGATAATAATGATGAATAAGCAAGAATAAGAAAAAGACCGATTTATAACATACATATAACAAGATATCTTCATAAAGTTAGATATAGATCAGTTTATACGATTTATTATTAACGTTATAAATTTATATATTTATGTAAGCCAATAACAGTAACAGATAATTTAGTTTAGTTTAAATAAAAAAACAGGATCATTTTCGGTTATGATGGCGTTGAACTTGACTAACCTTTCCTGTAGCAAAATCAATATCTATCTTGTCGTCACATTATGTAACGGTAAATCGAACAAAAGTTTCGCTTGGCGCGGTGCCAAAACCAATTGGACCTTAAATTTGTTTGGCCCCGAGCCAACTCTGGCTAGAATCTATAGCTACGCGTGTAACTGGAGCATAGAGATTTAGTATTTGCTTAAGAACCTATGCCTGTAAACTATTTCGGAGCGTATTGGCGAATGTTGATTTTATTGAGGAACTGGTAATTTGTTTCCGTAAATCGCAACTGATTGACTTTTGACTGACTTGACTGAATATTTTACTATTAACTTAGTGTATTTTACACTCTGTGGTAGGCAAACTTGCCCACCCTCAAATATTGCGAAAGATGTCGTTTTTAATAAAACAAAACAACAAACACAAGATTATACTAAACATGTCGTTATTAGTATTTCTTCGTAAAACATAGCTACAATGCTAGAATTTACAACGTGTGAAATATTATACGTGTATTTTTGATGTAATAAATGTAATTTTAACACGCTTCAATATTTTTTCTCATTTTAATTTAATAGCCTTACTTCAGGAGCACGTATGTTTTAGCCATTATGGTATATCGTCTTTTAATGACTCAGGTACATAATAATTAGTATCTAGAAAAAGATTACTGCTGTACCTACTTAACGTTTTTTCATTTAGTTTCAAGGTTAAGGCAAGGGCTGTCGCTAAGATTTACTTATATAAACTTTTATTGAACTTAATTTATAACTTTTTAGTAAGATTTGCTAATTTGGAACAGATCTATTAAAAGAAATTTGACTCTCTTTATTATTTATTTCTATAATGATTGTTATAAAAGATTAATAAGGATTTAAGTCAAATAGATATAAAATAATATATTGTTTATATAGAATCTCAGCTTGGATAATCATATAGGAATTTTCTATTCAATGACGCTCTGTATTATCTCGTTTTATCTTATCGCTTTTCTCCCGATAATATTAATTATAGAGTCTGTCATCTTCTATAATTTTAGCAAAGTTGCATAACGAGATTATCTATGCTAAAACCTCATATTTTCAACCTATTAAAGCTATTCATCACATTCGAACTAAACAGTGTTTATCACGAATAAATAAATATTATATTGAGAGTCGTATTGAAATACCTAGTACAGTCAATAAAAAGATATATGTCGCTAAATTACCACTCAATTTATCGTGTTCATTATAATATATTATAATCTATGCATATTGTGAACGCAATAAGCAAATACAATGATATCTCCATGGAATTACTAAAGGAAACAAATGCGAAAACAAACAACGTAATAATAATAATCGTCAACTGCGTAGTTGGTCGCAATCAGGGCCTATTCAGATCTATTATCTACTTGTTGCATTGGGTCACCAATTTAGCTATCGCGGTACACTTTCATTCACTGAATTATGGGGTATGAATAGAACGTTAATGTCGTTTTTTGCAATGGCCAATTAGTTTGATGATTCTCTAATGCCCATAAAAATAAAACGAGTCGTTTTAATAACGGACAGTACAATATTCACAAGGAAAGTAAGTCACGTAAGCACGTAAAGCGTATCTATAATAGTCGAAGCGTTAGCATTACTACCAAATCTTGGTTCCGATTAGTTGATTATAACTGCTCATTAATGAAAACGGTTCTATCTTGTATGTTATATCTGTTCCGTTGTTTGTAGGAACTGGACCTAATCTGTTCTCTATTTTATTCTTAAAGCTTAAAAATTGTTCAGAATGTATATTTCATGATGTAAAGATTGGTTGACGCTCTTACTAGACTCAATAATATCTTGTATTTCGTGCAATTCAATTTGAATGTACAGATTAAACTAGATTGAACCAGATTAATAGGAGGTTATAAAGGTGTTAATTATGTGACACAATCTGAGATCGAATAAGCTTCGGCGTGAACTATTATTTAGTTGACGTAGTTTGTTATGTCAATAACGAGATTTGCTGAACTGAGAAACAATTTTGTGATTCAATAAATTATACTTCCTATCTTAGTTGTGTTATAATGAGAAGTGGCTTAAGCTAAAAGATGCTTTCAATTTAAATATTATTTTCTTCTATGGGCAGGGGAGATTCTCTTGTTAGATTACTATTAGATGATAACCAATGACTTTGATCGATAATCGTAGCAAAATTTTTTTGGAATTTGTACCCTACGTTCATTGACTTTCCTCGGTGATTGTACACCTAGTATACCCATGAAATCTCCCTGCGAAACGGTCTAGCTCTAGCTAGTTTCTCAAAAAAAAAGTAACTATAAACATCAGTCAAAATAATTTTATGTTTGTTTTTATACATTCCTCGAAATATGCTTAAGAAAAAACTATCAATATATCGGTCAAACACCTCATTTTTTGTGCATATTTTAATTTATTCTAATTTGAACGTTCTATGTAAATACATTTAAATATTCATTGATAATTAATAAATGTTGTATAACAATCTATTTTTTTGTCCAACTTTACCTGTATTTCGAAACAGATATTTTTTTTTACTATTTTATAATTCATTATTCTAGTTCTAAAAATGTGTATTTTTAAATACGTACAAAAACATTTAAACTGATTTCGATACGTACCGAATATTTATTTTTCATTGTGTCCAGATAAACGAAAAATAGTGTAATTTTTAGACTGCACTTTAAAAAAATTGCAATAAGATAGAAAACAGGATTAGAGATTTTTCTTCAAGTTGACCAACAATACGTATCTTTTGCAAAACGCCATACGTATACTAGAAGATGCTGTAAAATATAGCGAAGACCGATATTCCGCGCTACACACGTTAGCACTAATTACTACCGTTCAAGGCTAGCTCTAATAGCATCGTGTTGAATGACATGCCCACAGATAATGTCTAATGAATGTTCCTATGATGTGGAAAGAGGCTTGAAAAGTACATTTGATTAGTGACATTTTGTGACCTACAGATATGAATTTCGTAATGCATGCATCTTAGGCAGGCCTCACACATGCTGAATGTCTGTCGGAATTAAGGATCTGATTTCAGATCCCTACAGGTCGATCTTAGAAATTCAGAATCTGATAAAATCAGAATGTGTGTGAAGCAAGCCGATATCGTATGGTAAACTAGCCTTTGTAAATTAAGGATCTTAATTCAGATTCTTAAAATTCAGCATGTGTGTGGCCGGCCGTATTGATGTATTTGAGTTGAGTTTAAACAAAACAAATATTAAAATATTAATCACAACTATAATAAAGTCCATTCCAGGAGATCGAAGGTTAGAATTTATATATATAAACTAAAGTGAAAATGCAGATTGTATAATCAAAATTTTTAAAATTGGCAATAAGTACTCGGATTGTGTAATAATTCATGTAAAAATAACTCGTATTACTTGTACGTTCTTCCAGTTACGTTTAATTATATCGCCTTATTATATAGGAAATTTGCCAAGAATTTATTTAGTGACAATCGCAATAATTGTAAATTAATCATGAATAATATGATGTTAGTTATACTATACTGTATAACTACTATAGAACTAACTTACTAACTATAAGACTGGTCTCTAAAACAAGGGGTTAAGTATGGTATACGAAACTGCTAATTATATACTTATTCGGACTCATTATGAAATCAAGTTAAATTCCAAAACCGCTTTCTATAAAACTGGATAAGATTACGCTCGCCCTTTTATTAGTGCTCTGAATATTTCATGTTTTGCCTAAAAAGTCAATTTGGTAAAACACTCGCGTTTATGCGATTCTTTCTCCATTAGCTAATTTGTTGTCTCTGAAACTTATATTATTTGCCACATGCCGAATTTGATTAAACATTACATATGAGGATATATGACGCCGATAATAATTCATTGAGTTCTTATTAATTTATTACTTTATTTGAATTATTCAAAGACTTTTTGGTAGATTAAATATACACCTGCAGTTTTGGAAGGTTTTTCAAAGAATTTAAACCTATATATAAAACTCGAAGGTCGACTGACTGGCATAGTAATCTATCGACCGACGGACAGCCCAAACCGCTGGACGGATCGGGCTGAAATTTGACTTTCAGGTAGATGTTTTGACTTAGGTATCCGCTAAGAAAGAATTTTAATCAAATCCCGCTGGAACGGGGAAAACAGATATACACGAGTGAAACCGCGAGGCTCAGCTAGTCACTTTTAGATATTCATTCAGCCATTTGTTTTTGCAGCGCCCTAACTTTTCTAATAGCATCATAACAAATGTTAGTATGGTACTTAGTCACGTTCTCGCTTCATTTCCCCCGGGTGTAGCACACACAATTCACATGCAAATTAATCTTATCATAATTAAATAATTGTTGTAGATTTATTCATAAATATTTATCTATATTGTTTATTGACTTGATATCGTATTTAATGACTTGTGATTACCTCCAAAGGACGACTTCAAAAGATTAAAATGTTTGATGTATGATTGGCGAAAACTTATATTTCTAAAAGGTTTAAACTGCAACTAGCGACTCGTCCCCGTTTTGAACGAACGAACGCACGTTTTCTATTCACTAACATAGTAATTTATCAACGCACAACCCAAACCGCTATACGAATTGGGCTGAATTTGGCATGTAGGTAGTGTACATATTAATCTCCCTTTTTTACTCTCACTTTATGCATAATTTAATTACATAAGTACATACCGAATTCTTGTATAGAATCGTACGATGCGATTGCGATCCGTACGATGTGGATCAATACATACACTTCTGTGACATTCTATACTAAGAACATTACGATTAGTGAAATCCGTACGATGCGGACCTTTCTACGCCTAGCTTAAAAGATCTAAGGGTACCTACATAGTGTTAGACTGAGGGAGCGACTGTTTTAAACTATGTAGGGATGTGTGCAATGTCATATACATTGTCAGCTATTTAAATAAAATAAATCGCATTAATAATGATAATGATTTTTAAATCCTTGTAGTTTGCATCAACGATTAATTCGTGTACGTTATTTTTATTTTAAACATAATATCTGTGCATTTATCAAGTACGTTCTTTTTTATTTGTTCTCTATTTAGTACACCTATGTCTGAATGTCACATTATATCTAATTCGCTAATACACACAATATAGTTTCCTTTGTTTGCATACCTACATTGTTGTAGTGTAAACGTGTAACGCTTAATCCGATTATATTAAGTAATTCAATAGGAACCAGTAACCACATTTAATTGATATGGAGAGCATCTTTCAATACAGACTGTAAGATAATGAATTGGATAATTATAATCTATTTATCTATAAAGTGAAACTCGGATGTATTTGAAAAGCTATTTCTGATTATGATATGCAGATTCATGAGGATAATTATATATTATTTTAGATGTCTTAGACCTAATATGATTTTGTCAAGGTTTCATACTTATAAGTAGCAAGTAGACAATAAGATTTTATAGCGAAGACAACGTGAAACTACATTGTGGGTTTGCAAGATTATTTCTGATTATGGTAGCCAGGTTAATAGAAGGCTTAAGACTATCTTACATTGATATTTCGAGTAGTAAACCAGAGATTTGGGACCTGCAAGAGACGAGTGTATTATTTTTATTAGGTCCCATAAAGCCGCCAAAACACTTGAAACACTTTCGGTTTTATTTGTGACCAGGGTGGCGTGTGGCGGTTGTCGCTCTACATCAGGTCACCTATATGGCCATTTGCCTGTTCTATTATAAAAATAAAAATTTTTGAAAATAAATTGGACCGACTTCCTCGCTCTAAAAAGTAGAAAATAACTTTTATTTCATTATTGTTGAAATCTATACAAAGTCGGTGCAAAATCTTGTTAAATTGAAAATAGATAAAGGCACCGACTTTTTAGTGTCCTGTGAAGGGTAATCACATCATCACAATTCAGTTTGATATATATTATATACATCAGTAAACCTTAACCGCAGAGCTTATTCCGTTGATTTTCGAGGAGTTCCCTGGAATATCTTCAACATGGATAATCAGACTTGAACCCAATTTCTATGGGACCACACTGGAACTCTACTCTTTCGAATGCATAAAAAAACAAAAAAATACGGTCGAATTGATAACCTCCTCCTTTTTTTGAAAGTCGGTTAAAAATAAAAGAATAGTTGTACATATATGTTAAACGTGTGAAGCCTAATCCGATTATATCAAGTAATTTTATAGTTACCGGTAACCACAGGTAAACGATACGCCGAGCATCCGTCAACAGCCAAGATAAGGAACTGCGATAATCGTGACCGTGATGTCGATGTAGGTTAATGAATTACAAGCCTTTAATTACCCTCAATAAAATGAAACGAGACGTTTTATATTATAATACCCATTTATACATCATGTTAAACGTTCATGCTACTGAATAAAACAATTGCGCAAATATTGAAAAAAAACACTATCAGAATGAACTGCAATAATTGCATACATTGTTGTTTATAACTAAAACCGTACATTATAACTTCGAGGGTCGACTTTCTGTTACGTGAATACATTTACTTAATAATATATACCCAAATCGCACTAAGGCTAACAGTAACAGGCTTACTTGCCTGACTCTAGAGCCAAGATCTCATTAAAAAAATTGTATAAACTATTTGGTGAAATCTATACTAATATTATAAAGAGGAAACCTTTTTATTTTTGTATGTTTGTATTTAATAGGCTCAAAAACTACTGGACCGATTTCAAAATTTATTTTACCATTACTTAGAGGGATTCTTTAGAATCCGTATAGGTTATATTTTATCCCGGATAATAGATAGTGTATAATATTATGCTTCGGGAGCAAAGCCGCGCGGGTCAGCTAGTAAATTATATTGGATCAGATTTTGATTAATCACTAAATCATGCCTTGAACTATCAAGTTCAATACATGATTCAATGCACTTTTATTTCGGCTCGGAGTATTAAGATTAAAAATCATTAATGACGATTGACGAACTATCAAAGTATACTTACACGCAAATCATCCTAATCTAATTCAACAAAGCTAAACACAATCTTATCAGTCTATCAGCAATACAAGTATTACTATACAGTATCGATCACTATCTATTCTCACGATGTGCCGAAATTCTGATAATCGGCTTAGTGTCGAATTTGTCATTAGAAATGTGTATTGTACTCAGATAAGATTGTCGCGGGAGGTTATTCACTTCTGTATAGTTTATACTACTTTTATGGTCATTGTGAATAACCTCGACTGCCTAGTGCGAATTGGGTGTAGATTATGTTCTAGTTGTATCAATCAAAATCAATAGAAGCAAATTGAAGACGACAAGGATAAGACGGGAAGATAAAGGACCTGGCCTTATTTGCTATAACCATTCAAATTCGTAACAAGTTGTGTTAGATAAAACCATGTTAATGTTAGGATATTCTGAGTGCCAATGTTTAAATTGTACTGCGTCAAAGCGTGTATATACTCTGTTTTTTTTTTAACTTTAGGATGCCAAAGATGTATCCCTTTCAATTACAATCTAGTCTAGTATATAAGACTAATGAGCAATATTATGTTAACGTAAACTAACTACTATTTAAATAAGATTAAGAATGTGTCTATAAAACTTTTCTTATTGCCTATATATACTCTAATAAAAATACATATAATAAAGGTTCTTCTTGGTAAAGACAGCCTTTCGAATCAGTTAAAAAAATTAAATAATGCAAATGTAAATAACGTTCCGCCTGGACGGAAGCTGATTTGGAAAATCAACTGAACTTTGAAATTATAGTGTGTTATATCTACTACATTGAACATAAACCATAATAATCTAAAAAGCAGAATACCATGTCAAAAATCCAAAGTCAGCTGTAATTAAACTGTTTTCTCAAAGGAATTTTATGTCATCGTAAAATGTTTAGTGCGCAGTATAGTTCTTGTGGAGTTAATTATTAACTTCAGGTATTGCCCTCTTTTACGGCTGTAACCTAAATCTGTCAGTATAATTTTCTAGAAACATTACTACTGTTACTGGTTGCATATAAATATAAATAAAAACTACACTATAAAAGATCGATCGATTTAAAGAGTTCATACAATATCCAATATCCCTTTACTTTATAATGTGTAGCGTATGTATATTTTAGGAAAGAGGAGCCACTTTTCTGAGGATGCATGTATGTTTGTTTGTTACTCTTTCGCACAAAAACTACTGAACTGACTTTGATGAAACTTAGTATACATATAGGTAAAGGTCCAGAGTAACATATAGGCCCGGAGTAACCACGGGATCAGAAGTAACGTGGATTACCGTGAGGCGCGAGTAGTAGTGTCGTAAACTCATTAGTACTACATCTAGACTAATATTTAAAAGATAATTTTTTTGTTTGTATGAATAGGCTCCGAAACTACTCGACCGATTTGTAAAATTCTACAGTCCTACATCCCTAATGAACATAATATTAAGCTTTGGAAGCGAAGCCGCGCAGAACAGCTAGTCTAATATATTTACACTGATAGTTGTAATTAAGCGAGAATTAATTTCGAAAGCAATAATTCCATGATTAGAACTAGGAAATATTTCAGGAACAGTCCACGCAATGTATAAATATAGTCGAATGCTAATAAAAACTCGAAAGAGTAGTCTATTAACATCTCTTGATAAGAATGTATATTAACACGCGTGTCTCACGTGTTGGCAATAAATGTAAACAATATCTGTGGTATCTTTTGTTTATAATGTTATAAAGTAATTGTATTTAATTATCGATGAGCTTAAAAACGATAGAACCCCTAGGAGTGTTGTAAGGACCCATGCAAGATTTTTTTATATATTTTGATATTAATAACATTTTTGAAAGATTGACAAGGCGAATATACAACTACTAGCCGCGGTTCGCAATATTACCTGCGTAACCTCTGATCCCGTGGCAACTCCGGGATGAAAAGTAGCATATAGGTTATTCGGAATCCTTACCCATATGAATACCAAAATTCAACATAATTGGTTTAGTAGTTTTTGCGTGAAAAAGTAACAAATATACATACATATATAATTCACTAGCTGTGCCCCAGGGCTTCGCTCCTGTGGGAATATCGGGATGATATATAGCCTATAGCCGTCCTTGTTAAATGGGCCATCTAACACTAAAAAATTTTTTCGAATCAGACCAGTGGTTCCTGAGATTAGCGCGTTCAAACAAACAAACTCTTCAGCTTTATAATATTTATATAGATAATATAGATAAAAAAAACTTTTACTTGGATTATATTTTTATCAAACATAGTCAATTCGTGTATTAAGTAATGACACATTTTTGTTTTTTTTACTTTATCCATTGCTATTAAATTAATACGTACGTATCAAATAACTAAATTGCCCTTCAATGAATTGTAAAGAAATAAAAGTACTTCTGTTTACTATCAGATAACCACAAACCGCATCGAATAGCCATCAAAGGATAAGGTTACCGGCACGTGTTATTATTAATAATATAATTATAAATTAGCTTCTACTCTTTAACTTCGCTCGCAAAGTTTCCTATCACCCAAACAAGCTAATAGTCTATCTATAAACGAAATTCCATCAAAATCCGTTTAATAGTTGCGTCGTGAATCGTAATTGACACACAAACATCCAAACTTTCATATTTGTGTATCTTCTATACTAATATTATAAGGAGGAAAGATTTGTTAATTTCTTTGTTCGTATTCAATAGGCTCTGAAACTACGGGACCGATTTGGATGAATATTTATACAAAGATTCTTTGAAACCCCTGGAATGCTATAGGAGTTTTTATCCCAAAAATCCTTGGGGATTCATCTGCGCATATATCCCATATGCGTCCCACGGTGCTCAGCTATTTATCATATAAACCAAGTACATTTCGCAAATAAAATACAAAATCATTATTTAAAATAAAAACATCGTTTATCCAATGTTTCGGAACCGTCATTGGCATTGGTACGAAAATATTGAACTAATGATTGCTTAAAACTCAAAAGAATCCGTAAAACGGAGCGCAAGTCTATTTTAAGACCACGTATAATTGATAGTTTATTTTTCCTTCTCGCATGCGCTGCTTTTTAAATCAACTTAAATCAAAACAAAATTGTTTATGAATTGATTTATGTTTGATGCATAGCAATGAGATATTTTTGGCAGCCGCGCATTACTCTTATTACTGTTATATTACTTTTAATTTTATACGAGTATCGCTTGTAGCACGTAGCACGAGTCGGAGACAAAACTATCGATAAAAAGAGACGTAAATAATATTTTTAGATTGATGAGTACAAAGAAGTGTAATTCGAAAATTTTAATACAAATTACGTATTTGTCTTGGATGCTGCAATGTAAAATTGACAACGATATGCTATATCTACACTAATATTATAAAGAGGAAAACTTTGTTTGTTTCGTTGTAATGAATAGGCTCAAAAACTACTGGACCGTTTAAAAATTCTTTCACCATTCGACAGCTACGTTATCCACGAGTAACATAGGCTATATAATATATACGTATATAAATTATGCTACGAGAGCGAAGACAGCTATAGATATTTTGACTATAATTTATAATCAAAATATCTATATTTGATATCACAACTCATTCGTACATCAATGAAACTCTTTCTTACATAATGGCTTGCAAACGCTATCGGTTTTATGAGCGCAGTAAATAATCCAACAAATAAATCAATATGAGTTTATTTTCAGCTGCATATAGACAATTCTTTAATTCCATAGCAGTGCAGTTAATGATGCATATCTATCAGTTGCTCGCTTATCTATAGAACAAACCACGAACAAACTGTAACGCGCGGCCTCGCTTCCGTAACATAATGTTATTTAACTTGCATGAAGGATGATGTAGGATTCCAAGGGTAAACAAGTTTTTCGGACCGGCTCACTAGTTTTGGAGCATATTTAATTCAAACAAATAAACAAATCTTTTTATTTTATAATATTAGTGTAGATGAAAATCTATTGTGATTATGACTATTTAGCGTTGTTTTGTTTAAAACAACTTTTATCAAAGGAAATATACAACTGCGTAAACTATAATTTACCTTAATCTTAACGTTATTGCGTAGTATCCATGGGTCATTAAATATGATCTAAGTATATGTTTATTTTCAGTAAGTTGATATTCAGTTTGATCTCTGACTTGTGTAAATATAGTATTTTTAAGTGTTAAATTAGCTATTGTAAAGGTTATCGCTTTGACGCATTCGCTTTTTAACGGTGACGAAAGTTCTAGAGTTTTTCGAAATTCGAACCTCATATTCTAGTAATAGATAATGCGATTTATCTAATTTTTAATTAATTTATGATTATTTATGGTAACTATTTACATTTTAAATTTGCTATAATTAATTTAGTATACAAACGAATTTATTAATATAAAGTGGCGTCATTCACAATATCAGATACAATTAGGGATTGCTCCCGGGAATTCCCGGTACTCGATTTCCCGGGAATTCCCGGTACTGAGAGCCTTGGTCCAGTACCGGTACTGGCTCCTCAAGTCCCGGGAATTTCGGTACTTTCGGTACTGTTAAAAAATAACATTAATAACATGTTTAAAGATGTTTTCGCATACATTACTATACGCAATTAGTAAATATTAAGTTACTTTCTATTTTAAACACTTTATTATACAAAAATCCCCATGGCAAAGTAGCATCTATAGTGAACGTCATCACAAAACAACCTCTACAAGACACAAACGCGTTTGCTAAAAAGACCGCATTTGTCGAATCACCTCAGTTTTTAAGTACTTCACTTAATATATCGCCGAAGATTGGAATCCTCGGTTTTGGCATTTCGAGTGACGTTCAATTCAGCGGTCATTTCGAAGGCAAGCTGGCCCTCGACAGTAAACAGAAGACAGTACTTCAAGCCGGTCCACTGACTTCAGCTGTACAATGCTCAGGTGCGGCCGCATATGGAGTACTGTTCTCATCTCTGGGCGGGAGCCCCACAGTACCAACTCCTTCCTTTTGACCGCATCCAACGTCAGGTTGCTCGAATAGTCAATAATCGTAGGCTTTCCGGTAGGCTCGATCGGCTATCGATGCAAAGGGATTGCGCATCCCTTTGTGTCGTGTATCGAATATATTATGGGGAGAGCACGGAGGAATTGTTCAAAGTACTACCAGCCGCACAGTTCAACCACCGCACGTCCCGCCGTAATCTCGATTTCCATCCATACCATTTGGATGGTTGGCGATCTAACACCGCGATCTCACCCGCATCTTCTTTCCTCGAACGGTGAAGCTGTGTCACGACCTTCCATCTGCTGTATTTCGAAACAAATTTGACATTGGGGCCTTCAAGAAACGAGCGTATTTGTCTGTCAAAAGGCGGCAAAGCACCTGTGATACCCCTGGTGTTTCATGTGCTCATGGTGCACATACTCGTACAATATAACATCTCCTGCGTACCCGGCGAGGCTCTGTTGAGATGGGCTCCCATGGCCGATGTCGGTCGGACAGGCTATAAAACACTACTAGACGTTCAATTGACGTGTCCCGGCGTCTTGTATCATGCCTGAGGTAGGTGAGTTTGCGACTCAAGAGACTGTACAATGTATTTCTAATATCCTTTCTCCTGCACCATATTTGTTACATGCAAGACAAACTTTGGGTCAAAATCACCTCTTTGTGTCACGCTAAACCAAAGAGATTATTATCATCTAAAGCTTTACAGGTGCGGGTGGGCGTTAGCCTGGTCAACTAACATTCTCCAGTTCGAGTTATTATTGGCTTTTTGCCATCCATCCTCTTACACGATCACTTTGTTGTCCATTTGTACGTCGTCCATCCATTAAGTTTTGGTGTACCGTTTTCCATGACCGGTTTCCATGACCGTCCGGTTTACCGTCTAGTAGACGCAGGGGTACTCTAACCCCATCCATTCTCACAATATATCCTGCCCAGCGAAGCTGACCCATTCTAATGGTCTTTACGACATTCGGGTCGTTGTACAACTCATATAATTCGTGGTGGTATCGTATTCGCCATCTCCTATTCTCCAGCACAGGTCGAAAACTGCGGATGACGAGGACGATCTGCTAATCTTTGAGAGAAAAAGATTAGCAGAGAGTCATCTTTGGATAGAGTCCAAAGAGATGGTGGGACGAAATCGATCACTTCCTTGTTAACAGGTACCATATTTATCCCAAAATCGTGATAAATGGAAAGGTTTTAGGGAGGTCTTACCCAGCATTAAGACACACCAGGCAAAAAATACGAGGCTTTGTTTGTTTTACCATTAATATGGAATACATATATTACATATTATTAAAATTTTTCAGTAAGCTTCATGAAAATGTTTGTTTTATTGCCTTTCTGTCGGCGTATACCGACAAAACAGACAAGCTGTAAGTATAAACCGCGTTAACTATATAAAATTATTGTCTTTAATTTAGATATTCTGTGAAATTTGTACTCAGTACCGAAATTCCCGAAATTCCCGGGAATTCCCGGTACTGGCTTGAGTCTGGTACCGGTACTGGCGATGGCCGTTTCAGTACCGGTACTGCAATCCCTAGATACAATACAATATCTTACGTCACTAAAATTATTTAATTTTACGCTGTTTACAAATAAAAATTCTTATCAAAATTACAACCGGTGATAAAACTTTCAATAGAATTTCATAGTATAGATGCTGAATTTACTATGTAGAATCACAAATATCTATCTTGTGTTAGAAGTGAAAAAGTACTTGTTACGTGTATTATGACGGATGTAGGTCAACCGCCGGTCAGCTATAGATAGCTTCTGTTGGAGACGTTTTGTATTGATTAATTGGACAGGATATCTATCGATGTACGTATACCTATTCAAACATTTTTGTTATTGTGTTGGTGAATTATTTTTGCAGTACGAGTATGTGAGGCTATTTATAAGTAGGTACTTAGAAGATTAACTAGAGGAAACAGTATGTCAAATGAATTTGGACTCGGCCACTGACATATCAGAAGCCTCGTTTGTGATAATTTGTAGATTTTATTTAATAAACATTTCTTAAAATATGATTATAGAAATCTTGTTTAAAACATTATAAAACATGCTCTGGCCATTCAAAAAACGCGTGTGATTAATCACATCTTAATCTTCCTAGGTTCAGCGTCCGACGGAAACAATTGTAAATATCCCGATATAGACGCCGCCTTGGCATTTGTCCAAAATAGCATACCAGCAGAGTCACCGTAGTAAACATGAATTGCCATGTGCTATACCATGTGACGGATCTATGGCGTGATTTTGTGCAAGCCGGTGTATTAGGGCGGTTCTAGACGTGCGGGGATATTATAGCGGTTGCAAGATAACAAACCAGTAGTCACCCTAGTAAACATGAATTACCATGTGTTATACCATGTGACGGATCTATGGCGTGATTTTGTGCAAGCCGGTGTATTAGGGCGGCTCTAGACGTGCGGGAATATTATAGCGGTTGCAAAATAGCATACCAGCAGAGTCACCGTAGTAAACATGAATTGCCATGTGCTATACCATGTGACGGATCTATGGCGTGATTTTGTGCAAGCCGGTGTATTAGGGCGGCTCTAGACGTGCTGGAATATTATAGCGGTTGCAAAATAGCAAACCAGTATTCACCGTAGTAAACATGAATTGCCATGTGCTATACCATGTGACGGATCTATGGCGTGATTTTGTGCAAGCCGGTGTATTAGGGCGGCTCTAGACGTGCGGGAATATTATAGCGGTTGCAGTATAGCATACCAGCGGAGTCACCGTAGTAAACATGAATTGCCATGTGCTATACCATGTGACGGATCTATGGCGTGATTTTTTGCGAGCCGGTGTATTAGGGTGACAGTAGACGTGCGGGAATATTATAGCGGTTGCAAGATAGCAAACCAGTAGTCACCGAAGTAATGAAATGGCCAAGTGTTACGCCATGTGATAATTCATTTGGTTTAACTATAATTCAATCTAATAATTTAACAATAAATTGTATCTCCTATTCTTTTTGCATGTTATCCCAGTGATGACAAAACATGTGATTCAAATGTCTTTATAACACCATTGTGCACAATTATATTATGTACCTACCATGTTTTTATGCAAATAAAACAATTTGAATTTGAATCTGTGACGATGCTATGATATGATTTTGAACGAGTCACCATATAAGGGCTCTTATACATGAATATCATACAAAAATCAACTGTTATGTGTTATACCATGTTACGTACATAGAAGTTTAATCTATGATCACCCTATTCCTCAAAAAAAAAATCGTATCAATAGTACTGAATACTGACATATAATACATCCTATACTATTTCTAGCGGCTGAGAGTAACAGACTGGTCCAAATACATAATGCATAAGGTAAGATATTTGGTAAAGAGCGAGTACATTATTCCTCGTATCCTCTCAATGTATTGAAAACATGGTTAAATTACCGAATTAGTACATTTAAAACCGCACGAAACCCGCCATAACTGCATTTGAACTAAGACTTCTTAACAAGATTTGGCGCGTCCTGCGACATCGCATCTGCTCCACAAATCAATGTATTACATGGCTGCGTAGGATCATGTAAAGTTATCGTATCATCTGATTTATTGTGATATAATCTGACATAGAGTTATTAGGACGGGCTCAATGATAGATTATTTAAGTCATTACATAAATAGAATGAATCACACAAATTATGGTACATTTTCGTCTCATTAAGATTTTAAATGAATACATGGAAGATGGAATATAGCTGCTTCATAACAACAGTAGGGCAGTTGTTTGGGACGTCTGTTGTACACTTTATTTGTTGTATTGTTTTATTATAAATAGTATTTAATATTTATTGTACATGGAAATTATTTTGAAAAGAGCAACTACTTGAGTTTCTTGCCGGTTCTTCTCAGTAGACACTGCCTTCCGAATCAGAGGTAAATAAAAAATAAAAGACGTTTCAAAAGAGCTTTCAAAAAGCCAATTTGGAAAAATAAATGATTTGAGTTTGAATTCATGATTGTTGCTGCTGTACGTTATTATTTGAAAAGAACCTTAGATTTTTTCGCTTAAATTTCAGATTCCTTGCATTCTTAACTACTTGTCTCAAAGCATAAAATTTCTTTTCGTGCGTTTTATATAAGATCTCTGAAATAACTAGAGAATTTCGTATGTCCTATTTACAATTCAGTAAACAAACACAGAATTGTACGAAATCCACGATAACGTTTTCAACCGATGTCACGGCTGTGGGAACTCTGATAAGTTTATCGCCCTTATTGCTTTTGACATTCATTCATTAGTGTTATCGCGTATTATTGATTATGTAAACTAACGTATTGTACTGAACAGGACGATACAAATATTGATTCGGCGCAACTCGTGATGTTATCATTTTCATAGTTTATAAGCTAGTTTTTAGTGATACTGCATTGCATTAGACGAATTCAAAGGTAAAAGCTCTAATGTGTAGGTTTAATATTTTGTTCTCTTAAATATATTATTGGATGTCTAGATGTGAGATTTTTTAAACTGTAGTTTTCTTATGTAAACGCGTTGGATTGTTATTGTATAAAAAAGAAAAATTTGGTTCGTTCCTTTATAGTGTAATAACTAGCTTTCCGCCCGCGGCTTCGCACGCGTGGGCCACTAATTTCTGTACTTTTTGGAGGCGACAACAAAAGTTTAAAAAAAATATGGTTGAAGGACCGCTTATATATGCGCATCTATAGCTTTTTTATAATTTTCTATGGAAATTGGTTTGACCAAAATCTCACAGTGCGCGCGCCTCTTCTAAATACAGAAAATTATAACCGACGCGAGCGAAGCCGCGGGCGGAGAGTTAGTTATTTTTTGAAGGTTTTAGAGCATTACTTGAGTGTTTTAATGTCTTAATCGATACGTTAAGAGTATAAAAATGCATGTCCGCAACTCAACCAAAATCTCACATTGCCACGTGGTATGACATTTTCACGACTTTAGAAGCGTATATCTCAAAAAATATTTATTTTAGCAAAAAACACATTTAGAAACCTCCATTTCATTTTTAAAGACCTATCCAATGATGCCTTATTTAATTATGTACTCGTATATTTATTTTTTTAACCCCCGTTTACATGTATGGGAAGCCACCCCTAAAAATATTTTTTTCCAAATAAAATGTAGCCTATAAGTTGCACCTAATTATGGTCTATCAACATGTGAAATTTAACCAAAATCTGCCTAGTGGTTATTGCGTGATTGACGAACATACAAACAGATAAACAGACAAACAGACAAACAGACAAACAGAAAAAAAAAATTCTAAACATGGATTTGGTGTCTATAGAACATACATATTGCATACCAATTACTCTTTTTAAAAAATATTCAATGTACAGAAATGGTTTGGTTACTGCTTTATTATATGTATAGATTAGTGAATGATCTTCCTTCTACTTAAGATGAGATGAGATTTGACTCGACCTCCCACCTATAAAAATCTGACGTAATTTATGGACGCTCCCAGACGGAAGCTAACGCAATTCTACAAAATTGTTTTTACTGAAGACAATCGATGCTATTGAACCACTTTTCATCGTAATATCAATGATAACAAGGATTTCTTCGAAATTCACAATCATTTTCAATTCTTATTAACTCCAGTCTTACATAGCTTAGCTACAATAGTATGATATAAAACGACATTTAAGGCTTTTATTTTACTTTTCTTATTAATATTATTGCTTTCCGATATTTATGAGCTG
Source organism: Phoebis sennae (assembly GCA_001586405.1). Classification (NCBI taxonomy): domain Eukaryota; kingdom Metazoa; phylum Arthropoda; class Insecta; order Lepidoptera; family Pieridae; genus Phoebis; species Phoebis sennae. The sequence continues at coordinate 23,063 of LQNK01001852.1, read as the reverse complement.
TATATTTTGATTGCCCTGAGCATAGTTTAGACATCATTAGATGTGGTTCTATGATATTGACCATCTTGGCCTCACGACACATATCTGTTACCAATCTAAAGCCCTCTCTACACATCGGCCGACGTATACGCAGACATCATCTGCCGATAGATGGCGGATGCCTAGTGTCTATGGATAGACATATTACCCCGTCTACACGACATCGGTAGATGACGTATGTGTCTGTTGATGTGTAGATGGGGCTTAAGTAGGTTACACATAATACGTAACAGAAGGTACTAAATATCCTAATGATGTTCCACATTTCGCATTAGTTTACGTAATAACGGAACATGTCAGTCGCAGTCTTGTACATTCTTAAATTGAGAACGCATATTTGTCTTAACTTTATTAGTATTCCCTGTAGGATTTTACATTGTACTTACCATGTGCATAGGAATTCA
>LQNK01001852.1:0-17803 GCA_001586405.1 Phoebis sennae | reverse complement strand
AGACGAGCGTGTAATTAAAATACTTATAATTAAAGTCATAATATCATTTTTATAACAACTATGTTAATTTTGTAGTCTACGCGTGCGAAGCCGCGGGCAAAAGCTAGTAAAAAATAAAATGGAAACTTGCTATTTCCCTAATTGTTCAATCAACAGGTAAAACTTAATATGGTATTTTTATTCTAACGAATCTACCAATAAATAAGAGAACATATTAAATCTATAGAAATATTAAGTTTTAAAATCATGACCCGATTGACTTGACTCAATCATATGACCTAAATTAACAAGATATTAGTGTTTGTATGTTAACTTAAGTATGAACAAATACTCCAGTTTTCCGCAAATAACAAAAAGTGTATTATGTCACTATGTACTATGTTATTATTTTACGAAATTCATTCTTAAACGAGCAGAGCAGACCATATAAAGATTGATCAATAGATAATCATACAAAGGAATTTTTATTCACCAATCCTTCATTTCTTCGGCATGTTTTCCCAAACATTTCTCAATAAAATGCAATAGCTTCCAATAAAATTCCAGCGCACGCCAACACAATGCTCCTGAACATCTATTTATATCTCATCTCTCGAGTCTAAGAGGAAATGTTAGCTCAAACGCGTTGGTCAATAGCTAGGTTTCAGGAGTGACGTCACGGATGCGCGCGCACCCGTGTTCCTTTGACCTTTGCGCTCCTACGATCAAAGTTAATGTCACACAATATTGATCCATATAACCAGATGTTAGGATTCAAAATGGCGTACGTTTGTGCGTGATATAATAGGTGCTGAAGCTGTCACAGCGCTCTCGAGATAGAAAAGTTTATGAATTCCTATAGTGATGCAATGCAATTTTATGTTTCCATATTACGTTTCGTTTATTCAGGTTATTTGGCGTATTTATTTATTTTATTTTAATTGTAAAAGGTACCTATTTGGTCAATATACACATGCGAGTTAAGCTGCGGTCTATTAAGATATAGAAGTTTACTAATCTGTCGAAACTTAAATTGTGTAAAGACATAAAAGGAATGAGGAAATACATATTAATATCAACTACATCATAATGTGTACACATGGTTACAACCAAATTTAAATAAGTGATTAATTGAACAAACGCTTCATTTAATCTGTATCGTTTTCATAAGCACCTCTCAGTATTTATCGATTTCCCTATTTCGAATATGTTGTCAATGTTTGTTATTATACACTTGTAGGCGTATTTGAGTAAATCGATTTCAGCTTGATATTTGAACATGTTCGATGTTCTCATTTATTATATTCTTATGAGACGATATGAATATCTTCAGTGAGATATTTTGAAGAAGTGTAAAAAATAAAAATATTATAGCGAAATGACTTTTTAATTGATTTTATGAACAAAAATGTCACATTTGATGCAATAGATTCCGGATAATTTAATAACAATCACATCTCTCGAATAAAATCGAAAGATAAATAAATGTTAAAAACTAAAGATATAAAAATAATGGACGTCACTATTGACACCATGGACACCATTGATAAAGTTATCGTTTGCTGTTATGAACTTTGATAGAACACGGATGTATAAAGTAAACATTTCTCGAAAATTAACATTAATGTTGCTACTTTTTGCTTGATTAAGAAAATAAGGAAACAGTCACAATTAACACTCTATATCTATATCTTTTTTTAGGAACTTTGATAGAACACGGATGTGTAAAAGTTAATATGAATTAACATTTCTCTAACTGTTACACTTTTGTATCGGTACTTCTAGAATGTGCAGTTTGAACATAAACAATTTGCTCTATTAAATAAATAAATCATAGAAATTCAAATTCAACTTTTTTTTAACGAGCATAATCTGAATACCAATCTATAAAGTCTGTAGTTACAGTCAAAAAGATACAATAGATAATTAATTATCGTAATTTCATTGTCAAAAGGTCGAAACTTCGAATACTAAATTCTAATGATCACTCGATGAAACACTACTTTAGTCTCAAAAACTTTAAATCTTACACTACTCGCTCAGTGAAGTTTTAAACCTATTTTATGATTAAGTATTTCCTTGTGTTTGTTTTAACGCGAGTACGTTCCATATCCCGCATATTTTATGATTTATTTTGTCCACAGAGATTCTCATCAAATCGACCTACCGCCCTTCGGCAAGTATGCCACGGGCATTTTCTTCCTGGACAAGCTACACCACCAGGACATCGAGGCCAAATTCAAGGTCCTAGCCGAGAGCCTCGGGCTCCACGTGCTATGTTGGAGGACTGTTCCTACCAATAACTCTACTATTGGTAAGAATTCTCCCATACTCTATTAACGCTTTGAAGATTAATTCAAGAGGAAATAGTTTTTATAAGGAAAGTTCAATGCTTATTAAGTTTTGTTTGCTGAGATAGGTTAAGTTTCCTTGGAAAAATATGTTGTAAGTTTTAAAGCTGTAACAGATGAAGCAGATGTTAAATTAATAATTAATTTAGTCAATGATGTTTTTATTTTTGACGACTTCTTTTTAAGTATGAGAAAGGGCTCTCTTCATTTACTACAAAATACTATTTAAAAATGTTTATTGAAGATCTATGATTTAACGATTATAAACAAAATATTTTTTTTTTAAATAAATGTGACGAGAGCCCCTACCTTTTAAACTCATTTGTAAAAAATGTCGATCACGAAGTTGATCATATCACCACATTGTTCGCTTCCATACGGCAGTTGTTGCGATATTGTCTCGCTACTCATTGCAGGTCGTACCGTAGTAAACGATTGGGTCATTAAAGCCGCCGGCGCGGTCATGCCATGCTTGACCACACGGTTTGTTCAATTTAACAGTATGTGCTACTGTTGAAGGTAAACTCACTCCATTCTATTGATCATAAAATTTATATAGACACTATAAAATGATAATGTCATTGTTTTTAACCACTTTAAATTAAATCTTTTAAGTAATAAGATTGGAAGATGTTAATTTCTTAAAATATAAATGTCAAGATATTAAGAATCGTGTCGAAACGAGAATAGAGTGAGTTCGTAATTCATAGTATCACTAATCATATAAATCCATTATAGTGTTACTTGTAAGTTGTAAATTATAAAATTTATGTCGATTTATTTGTTGTTTGATAATATTTGTTGATTTTCAATTGAATTCATTGAATTAATATAGCCTTGAATTTTGAATAGATAAGTATTTTAGAGCTAAATAAAATATCCTATACTAGAAATGTAAATGTCGTTGTTCTTTACAATTTTTGCAACTATTGTATAATATGTAAAAGACTTTCTTTCAACCTAGTCGAAAATTTCTAGACTATCGTAAAATATTTAATTTAAAGCAAATCGTTTGCATTTCTAGTTAAAATTTGTATGTCCATATCAGTAACAGTGGCCGCCGTAAATGTTAAATATGTAACATTTAATCACATTTTAATTCTTGCATATTAATATGCAATGAAAATAGTAATATTTTGACGAAAATGCATTTATGGCACCAAAACCCCACTTAAAATCGAATAGCTTAGTTAGTAGTATAAAAATGTATGCAATTGGCTTCCCAATACACTCTAGTAATGGCCAATAACTGACTTTCAGGTCAAGTGGCTCGTAACTCGGAGCCCTATATGCGCCAGGTGTTTGTTACTGGCGATATTCACGACGAACAGCAGCTGTCCCGGCAGGTAAGAACTATCGGTACCAACACGACACACGACAGAGTATGAACTTGCAACCAAATGTTGCAATTTCAAACTCAACACATACGTTTAAGGACACGGAACTCTTGAGGGCTTTCTTTCAGATCACTGAGTCGCGCGCCGCTTGCCGCCCCGGGACTCGCCGACGCAAACGTAATTGATAATTAATAATTTTACCCATACATTGCCCGTTCCTTTAGCGTGTGTGAAGTCAGAGCGGTTGTGGAGTAGCGTTGTATGATGTTCGCAGGTGTTCGTGCTGCGGAAGCGCGCGTCGCACGAGCTCGTGGTGCCGGGCGCCCGGTTCTATATTTGCAGCCTCTCGCTGAAGACTGTCGTCTATAAGGGATTGTTGACGTCCAATCAACTATGGGTAAGTATTTCTATTTTCTGCCCCAGTTCTTATAAAAACAAAACAGTCGTTTTACTTACGGACAGTGCTAAATCCTACTAAACGTAAGCGTAAAGCGTATCTATAAAGAACTTAACGTAACCTCCAAAACTTGGTTCCGATTGGTTGTTTAAAACCGCACGTAAATGACGATTCGTATCTGTTATATTATGACGTCCCATCGTTTGTAGGAACCGGGCGATAATCCAGTTAGTAAACTTAGCAATAAAACTAGGATATATGTATTGTTTTACTGTTTAACACTATTTACGCTTGAATTGCGTCTGTACTAAATGTATAAATACACCTGAAATTATGAAGACATTTAGGTCTGGTTCAGTCCGAGTTTATAATTTAAATCCTCTATCCAATTGTTGTACATCTGGGATGTAGTCCTTTACTTTACATGATTTACTGTAATCTTTGAAAACAGTATTTTTTCGATTTATTAAGACGATGATGTAGAATATACTTATTTTTGTTGCTGTGCTGCAACCTAGTTCTCCGTCAAACAAATTTTGAATGGATTTATGCATTTAAATAAAGTAATGTATGATGTTTGTTCTATTTGGTCAGGAATACTTCAAGGACCTGTGCAACCCAGCGTTCACGACGTACCTGGCGCTGGTGCACACCAGGTTCTCCACCAATACCTTCCCCAGCTGGGAGAGAGCCCATCCTTTGAGGTATGTGTACCTTGAATCTTTAGCGATGTATTTTTTTTCTTTATTTTATTAGTACATTTACACTTTGTGCATGCCAGCAACATCGTACCCTAATACATTTAGCGATGTATTTTTATCACGGAAATCTAAATCTGATGAATGAATTTATTGTACCGTATACATTTATTACATACCTTAATTTCTCATTTTGTGTTTTTCTCAATATTATTCAAAAAAGATGAAAATTCATCATCCATTTATCTTCAAAGGAAGCAAAAACTTAAGAATTAAATTAGATTTATATACTTGTATAGAAATAATTTGGTTTTAAGGTTAAAGACATATATCATATTAATTTCTATACCTAATTTAATCGTTTCCTAAACATTAAACATATTCTCCTTTCATAACAAATCTGTTTTCTTTCCAGAGTACTCGCGCACAATGGCGAGATAAATACGTTACGAGGTAATGTCAACTTGATGAAGGCTCGCGAGGGCGTCATGAAGAGCGACAGCTTTGGAGACGGTACGAATATGTCCATATAATATTGGCTTATACAGTCTTATATCATGTTACAAGGTTGAGCCAGTCATGTGAAGATTTTAAAATTGAAGGTCGAATCAAACATGCTATATTTATAGATCCACTTGGATATGTGATATGTTTAATTAATTTTTTAATGTTCTTCATACAAACGATGGTTAGTAAACCATGTTTCGAGTCAGACAGACCAAGAATTCGAAGTTATTGATAAAAGATATAGATAAACAAGTAAAATTATAAAGTGAAATTCTATGAGCTTCGTTACATGTGTTTATTAAACCGAATGTACAACATTAATACTAGTAGACCTGTAAAACATTACTACTAGTGTGAAATAAATAAATAAAAAAAGAGAAAAATTACCTTACATATTTCAGAAATTACAACTTACAAAAGCGCCAAAACAGAATATAACATTTTCTGTATTTATAATAATTCATACTCAAAAAAAATTACGATCTCATTACAGATTTAAAGAAGCTGTACCCAGTGGTAGAGCCCAACCTCTCCGACTCAGGTTCTGCGGACTGCGTGCTGGAATTCCTCCTGCAGTGCGGCAACCGTTCCCTGCCCGAAGCGGTCATGACCATGGTGCCCGAGGCCTGGCACAACGACCAGACCATGTCCAAGGAGAAGAGGGACTATTATATGTGGGCCTCGTGTGCTATGGAGCCTTGGGATGGACCTGCGTTAGTGTCTTTCACTGATGGACGATATATTGGTGAGTATTTTCCTAATTAATTAATAGGCCTTTGTTTAGAATACTTAAATACATAGTATGTCCAAGGAAAAGAGGGACTATTATATGTGGGCCTCGTGTGCTATGGAGCCTTGGGATGGACCTGCGTTAGTGTCTTTCACTGATGGACGATATATTGGTGAGTATTTTCCTAATGAATTAATAGGCCTTTGTTAAGACTACTTAAATATCATAGTATGTCGAAGGAGAAGAGGGACTATTATATGTGGGCCCCGTGTGCTATGGAGCCTTGGGATGGACCCGCTCTAGTGTCTTTCACTGATGGACGATATATTGGTGAGTATTTTCCTAATGAAGTAACAGGCCATTGTTATGAGTGCTTAAATATTAATAAGTATGCCGAAGGAGAAGCGGGACTATTATATGTGGGCCTCGTGTGCTATGGAGCCTTGGGATGGACCTGCTTTAGTGTCTTTCACTGATGGACGATATATTGGTGAGTATTTTCCTAGTGAAGTAATAGGGTTTTGTTTAGAATACTTAAATACATAGTATGTCCAAGGAAAAGAGGGACTATTATATGTGGGCCTCGTGTGCTATGGAGCCATGGGATGGACCCGCTCTAGTGTCTTTTATTGATGGACGGTATATTGGTGAGTATTTTGCTAATGAAATAATAGACCTTTGTTTAGAATACTTTAATATCATAATATGTCGAAGGAAAAAAGGGGCTATTATATGTGGGCCTCGTGTGCTATGAGCCTTGGAATGGACCTGCTTTAGTGTCTTTCACCGATGGACGATATATTGGTGAGTATTTTCCTTATGAAATAATAGGCCATTGTTAACAATACTTAAATATGATAGTATGTTGAAAGAGAAGGTCTGTTATTATACGTGGGCGGCTATAATGGTAATACTTCGCTTTCAAGAACATCGTAAAATTCTCGTAATAGCATTGTGGTATCTACACATTGAAAATTCTTGAGAAGCTATCATATATTCCTACTAAATAAAGACTGCCTGCATTACGAGCGCCATAAAGGGCGGTTACAAAACATTCTTGGCCAGCTTGAAATGTCTTGTCCAAACATTCAAAGCAACTGACATCCATTAAGCATCAAGATAATAACTAATAACATCTTTGTCTGAATTTATGTTAAGGTATTTCTACGATATCCGGATGATTTAATAAATAAGAAACAATTTGTTTCAGGCGCCATCTTGGATCGAAACGGTCTCCGCCCTTCCCGCTTTTACGTGACGAGTGAGAACATACTCGTCATGGCTTCTGAGGTCGGCGTGTATGATGTGGACCCCGATAAAGTGATACTTAAGGTTTGTTTTATTGAAATATAATTTATTTCCATTATAAAATGTAGGACTTACTAAGCTTATACATTTATAGGTAAAAAAATATTCGTCTAATGATTTTCTGTGATAAACAAATAAATTATTACAAATTATATTAAGTAACAATAATAGTAATAATAATCACAACACAAACTCTAAGAAACTTCCATATTTTAATAATAACTAAGAAACAACCTTCTTATTCTCGTTCGTGATAAAATGTTGTAAAAAATAATATTAAATGTTGTCATTTTGTATTTCATACTTAATATCAGTTTCTGTTTCTATAGTTTTAAACTTTAATCTTTGTTAATCACCATTGTCACCTTTCTTGACGAGCTACCTATTGGTGTGACTTGTTTTTGGAGAATTTAATTGTTATATATCAATTACTGTAAATTAAAAAATAAATAAAAATATTTATAATGGTTTTTTCAGAGTCGGTTGAAGCCCGGCCGTATGTTGCTGGTGGACACTGAGGAGAAGAGGATCATCCAAGACGTGGAACTGAAGATGCAAATAGCCAGGAGCAGGCCTCACTCGGACTGGCTTAAAGAACAGGTAAATATAATTCCCGAAACTTTCATTATTTGTTGATTAAAATTTTATAATTTAGCAAACTAACCGTTCTCTTATGTGTTTTTGCTTACTAATTGGGCTAGATGGTAAGTTAAAGATGTACTACAAGATTTTAAGCTTAATAAACTGGTTTTAGATATCAATTTAAGAATTTGACAATATGGATGAGACCACTATGTAAAAAAAATGATGTTTTGTTTTTAAATTTTACAGTTATTTTTTATTTTTTCTAGTGATTTCTAAACATTCTTGCGAATAATGAATTGTATTCGGAATTCTTTATTTATTAAATAAATAACAATATAATCATGATTTCAGATAACAATGGAAGATATCCACAAGTCAGTGCCACAACAGAATGGTTCTCTCAACGGTTGTGTTAATGGCGCGATATCTGGCCTTTCCGATAAACGATTAGGACTCTTTGGATACACTATTGAGTCTATCAATATGTTGCTGGTGCCTATGGTACAGAATAAGTGAGTATTATTGTGGAAGTAAATTATACAAAAAAATAATGAGTATTATTTATCGTGCACTTACATAGAGTTACAAGCACTGAATGAAAGACGAGATTTAAATGAAATCTTCGATTTCAACATTACATCACATTTTCAGTTTTGTTTAAAGTTATAGAGAAAAAAAATGTGGCTTATATGACACCCATGTCACTATACCTAAGTTATAATGCATGCATTTTTTTATAAAATGTTTTATTATTTAAGAAATATTATTTTTCGTTTCCTTGAAGCATTTCAACTTTAAATAAATGAATATAGAAATGCCTAACATTTCAATTTCAATGCTAAATAGTGTTTTAACTTTTCAGGAAAGAAGCCCTCGGCAGTATGGGTAATGACGCGCCATTGGCGTGCCTGTCTCAGTTCCAGCCGCTGCCATATGAGTACTTCAAACAACTGTTTGCGCAAGTCACCAACCCCCCTATTGATCCATTCAGGTGTGTTTAAATGAATCTAATAAAAAAATTGCATTAAAGTAAAAATATCTAAAAAAACACTTGGAAGTAGCAAGTTCCTCATTAAATTATTTATGTTGTTCCTTTAAAATTTTTATTGGCATAAACCAATAATTTACTCTAACTTATTTATAATGTTTGATTTTGATTTTGATTTTGATGCACATTATTTTCATAAGTATAACATTTCTTTATAATCTAAAGTTATGAATATTTATTAAAACTAAAATTTATAATTGTTTATTCCAGGGAGAAAATAGTAATGTCTTTGATGTGCCCCATCGGCCCCACTGCGAACATTCTAGAGCCGAGCGCGGAATTCGTTCACCGCTTGTTCCTGCCTCAGCCTATCCTGTCCATACCGGATTGCGAAGCTCTGAAGAAGACTAATTATCGTGGTTGGAAGGTAAATATAACATGGCCAAAATGACGAAAATTCAAGTTGTCTCTGATTTTTAGGAGAAAATGTATAATTGGTGCTGATTTATTTTTTATCTTTTCTTGTATTATACATTGTTTCATGCTTCAATTTTAACGTTTACACTAATGTGTTTAATAATTTCCAGACAAAAGTGATCGACTGCACTTTCGAGTACACCGACGGGCCGCTGGGTTTGGAAGCGGCTCTCAGCAGCATCGCCCGCACAGCGCACACCGCAGCACAAGCTGGCTATCAGCTGCTCGTGCTGTCCGAGCGCTGCGCCGGCCCCACGCGTGTGCCCGTCAGCTCGCTGCTAGCTCTCGGTGAGTGTCACATAGAGCGCAGCACAAGCTGGCTATCAGCTGCTCGTGCTGTCCGAGCGTATTCGATTGCGTTGCCCAATTTTTACGGCATAAAAAAGTGAACTTCAGGTCTACTGGGCCCATTACACTCTTAAGGAGCCCATTGAAAGGGTCATCTATGACGAACGAAGTTTTATTGCCCCCTTGCAATAAGCGCTACCGCGTGCTTTAGGCCCTCAACGCTAACGTAACAGGCTTTAGTAGCTAAATGAGCACAGTTCTACACTTTGAACAAAGAACTAGCTTCGTCCCTTTATTTGTACATAAACTAAGGTTCCATTACAGGCGCGGTCCACCACCACCTGATAGAAACGCGCCAGCGCATGAAGGTCGGCATCATTGTAGAAACCGCTGAGGCGAGGGAAGTGCATCATATGTGCGTTCTACTCGGTAAGAAAATTCTTCTAGCATGATTTATTTTATAGAATGCCTATATTGATGCAAAAATAAAATTATGTGATTTAAACAACTCTTTTTCCTTAACCATTTTTTTTTATTTTATAAGAAAATATACTTTTTCAAAAAATTAAAGGTACCAAAAATAACGATGATTTGTCTGACATGAAAATGATATTTTGGAATTCATGATAACTATACATAGTGCTATTTCAATGCAGTCATTCCTTTCTCCAGGTTACGGCGCGGACGCAATCTGCCCATACCTAGCATTCGAGCTCGCATTCTCTCTGCGAAACGACAACATTATCGACCCCAACCTCACCGACAACGACATCTACACGGCTTATCAAAAAGCCATTGAAACTGGTTTATCCAAAGTCATGGCTAAGATGGGAATTAGCACCCTACAGTCTTACAAGAGTGCGCAGATCTTCGAAGCTGTTGGCTTGAGCGAGGAAGTAGTGGATAAATGCTTTAAAGGAACCCAGTCGAGAATTGGTGAGTTTTTCGATTTAAATTTATGTGTACCACTTATCATACATCTATGAGACTAACATAGCTAAAATGATCGCTAAGATTTGTTATTTCCAGTACAACTCGTAGTTTTTCAAAATTGCAATAATGTAATACAGTATTCGAAACTGTGAGCTTGATTTAGGAAGTCTTCAAGTATTTTAGAACTGCAGTTTGACTGGAAGTATGATTTCTATATAAGATCATTATATTAAAATAATTATGTGAAAATAATTATAAAGATTAAAATATATAATAACAAATAATAACTTGGTTAAATAAATAAGAAAGTTATGTAATAATGTACAATGTTTTATTTTTTGTAATTCAATATCTTCTTACGGCTTAATATATCTACGGATTATATAATTTTAAACATCAAAAACGTATCTTATTACTATTTGAAACTACTAATTTCTTTTACAGGCGGTGTAACCTTTGAAATTCTATCTAAGGAAATTTTCGACCGCCATGCACTTACTTATGGAGATTGTAAAGACATGCTTGTGCTCCGGTAAGATTATTTTTTATCATGAAACTTTTAGTAGTGAAAATTACATAAAATTCATTAAACACCCTTTGATTATAAAGGTACAATTAGCCTTACCATTTGAAATATTTTTTGCAAGTTTAGTAAATCTTCCATAAAATTAATATGCAAAACATATTTATTTTTTACAATATTATGTTGTCTTTGTTTATTGTTATTCTTGATGTGTACAAAAAACACTTGACTAGTTCCACATTTGTAACACTAGTGAAGTGTTTTTTGTACAAATCAATCAAGATGCAGTTCTATCAAGAGGTAACAATACAAAATATCTAATGTTATTTTTTTCTAATGCTCCTTTTTTAACACAAAAATATCTACAAAAAAACTTCATTTTTCTGCATATGTTTTAATTGTTTTTAACCGTTTATTGTTAACTTCTCAGCAATCCCGGCTACTATCACTGGCGAGCGGGCGGCGAGAAGCACGTAAACGACCCCATGTCCATCGCCAACCTGCAGGAGGCCGCCTCTAATAACAGCCACTCGGCTTATGACCGCTTCAGGTGAAGGAGAATTATATTCTAAAAACTATATTAGAATTTACTGTTGATGAATGAATGAATGAAACATTCTTTATTGTACACCATACATATAAATTTCTACAGTTAACAATACTTATAACAATGTACAAAGGGTGGCTGACAGCGATCTCTGCGAGGCAACCCTATAATCTAAGATACACAATATTTTAAAACGTAGGTGGTGCTTACATATACTATTTATATTAGATGGTAGAAAAAAATTGATCCTAGTAGTATTATAAATGCGAAAGTTTGTAGGAATGTATGTGTGTGTTTGATACATTTTTACGCAAAAATTACTGAACCTCGGTATAAATATAGGTAAGGGTTTAGAATAACATCTAGGTTACTTTTAATCCCGAAGTTGCAACGGAATCAGAAGTTACGCGGCTAGTTGATGAAAATTCTATTGATATTTAAACTGCCTGAAAAAAATTATTATTTAAAGTGTATTTTTTTCGAAATATGCGTGAATAAATAAGGTCGTAGTAGAATAATTACATAATTTTTAATTAATTTGTGTAAGAAACAATTACTTCACCGAATTCCACAATTAATAGTATTTATTTTCCACGCTTTAATAGACTTTTTTTTAATAGACCAATTTCGAAAAACCAACTCCAGTAATTGCTGAATTACTAAGATGCATTTTCATCAAGAGCTAACAATACAAAATATAAAAAGGATTTTAAACGCGGTTTATTATACATTATTATTGACTGACAGTCACCCATGACCGCTCGCTGTAAAGTGATCGAAACGTCGGGTTAATAATCATGTAAAATAATGTATTACAAACCGCGTTTAAAATCCTTTAAAAGCTATTTTATTTAATAAATTACCTAACACATATTTTATTTTACAGAGAGAGTGCGTTAGAATCGGTGCGAGCGTGTACATTGCGCGGTCAGTTGGAGTTGGTGAAACTGGATGAGCCGATCCCACTGTCTGAAGTTGAACCAGCATCAGAAATTGTCAAGCGATTTGCTACCGGTAAGTGTGCATAAAATAAACAAAAAGTATGTGTATTATTTATGAAAATTTAGACAAAGATATGAATCTGTAAAAAGAATTGAATTTGGAGTTGTTACATGACTTATTTTAAAAATTTTGAAATTTTATTTTATTGATAAATTAGCTGATCCGCGCGGCTTCGCTTCCGTAGCATAATGTTATATAATATATGGCCTATGTTACTCGTGGATAATTTAGCTTACGAATGGTCAAAGAACTTTTAAAATCGGTCCAGTAATTTTTGAGCCTATTCATTATAACCAAACAAACAAAGTTTTACTCTTTATAATATCAGTGTAGATGTTTTAATGTATTAATTTGTTATGATAAAATTTAATTTGTACTTTTTTCTATCAGGTGCAATGTCATTCGGTTCAATTTCGTTGGAGGCGCATACAACTCTCGCAATCGCCATGAATCGCATCGGCGGTAAATCCAACACTGGAGAGGGTGGAGAGAACGCTGATAGATACCTTGATCAGGTTAGTAAAGACTTTCCTTTTGAGTTGGTCTAATTTATATTCTGTTATTCATTGTATTTTATTTTCATAAATTACTGTAAAATACCTCGTAATCACTCTCCGCCTATGGAATGCTCTACATCACTCGAAAAAGGACCAAACTACGAAAATTAATTTATTCTGCTTGGAATAATGTTCTTTCTATTAAGTTATGAGATGCAAATTTTTCAAGGTGTCCCAAAATATTTATGTAGTTGTCCGCTGAGTCGCAGTTTTGATAATTTCCTTTATTTATAATGGCCGAAGTAAAAAATTTAAAGTTGTTATGTAACTCTATTGCGTAGTTACAAAGTCTTCTATTGAAAATTTTCTTCTTATGATTGTAAATTTTTATATGGTTTTTCAAATTATTAATTTTTAAAACCCTTGACTTATATTTTTGAAGTGTATATTCAATTATAATAAAAATATTTTAGGAACCCGAGTTCAACAAGCGTTCAGCGATAAAGCAGGTAGCATCAGGTCGTTTCGGTGTAACAGCTTCATACCTGGCACACGCTGATGATCTGCAAATCAAGATGGCACAGGGAGCTAAACCTGGAGAGGGGGGAGAATTGCCTGGTAAGACAATATTACGTCATATATATAAAAATAGAAAAAAAAAAATTTTAATGTCTAATTATTACACGATCTATGGTTTTAATTTTTATTGAAACTAAATATCCATTTTTTATTAGTTTTTAAAATAAAAAAGTGAAATGGATCTTCATTAAAATTAGACAAGGTGAAAATGCTTCGCAATAATCACTATTCAACGAAAAAGTTAATCAACAACCTTTAGTTTATTGTTTAACGATCATATAATTATAATTAAAAACCTATATATCATAAACATCACGTATTACAAGTAAACGTCTCGATAGCTCGCAAGACATTCCATAAAGAGTAATGGCAATAAATTTTTTCGTAAAAGAATGTGCATTTTTTTTCTATAATCTTTATTTACAAGCTTGAGTCGTAAGACGACTATGTCAGCCCCATGCAAAAAACAACAATTATCTTCACCTTACATTAAACATTATAACAATATAATCATATCCAGAATGTGCATATGAGTACTCATGCTTGTAATATCTCTCGTCAGGCTACAAAGTGACCGAAGACATAGCGCGCACGCGTTGCTCGGTGGCGGGCGTGGGGCTCATCTCGCCGCCGCCGCACCACGACATCTACTCCATCGAGGACCTGGCCGAGCTGATCTACGACCTCAAGTGCGCCAACCCCAAGGCCAGGATATCCGTCAAGCTGGTGTCGGAAGTGGGAGTCGGCGTCGTCGCCTCGGGAGTGGCTAAGGTGAGATAGATACACTCAATAATAATAATTTATTGGTATTTAGCACGTTACATAGTGATAAGGCTTGAAGACTGCAAATCTAAAGCATAAGATTTTATCTTAGTTGTAGGTCTGCAGGTATTTCGTGTAAAAAAGCTAAGTTTAATCAACATATGTGAATATTGAAATTGAATTTGTTTTGTATTGTTCTATTTGCTGAGAATTATATGAATAAATTGAAAAAAATATAATAAATTGTAATTTATACATTATTTCAAAACATGTTAAATTATATTAAGCTAATGCTTGTATTATAGGTCGGTCTTCCTTCCAAATTTTCCATAAACGTTAATATCTAGAAAATTATCTATAAGTTGGTAATCGAAAAAAAATAAAGATTCTCTCTAATATTTCCACCATACAGAAAAACAACCAAAAACAATCGACGAAGCTTGTTTACACGAGCTTAGACTTTAACATCTTTAGAATTATCCAATTCTTAAAAGTTTTCTTTTGTCAAAAGTTTGCGTACACATGTAGATTATGATTTATAGTGAATATAACATCTTGTAGGGCAAAGCAGAGCACATTGTAATCTCTGGTCACGATGGTGGAACTGGTGCTAGCTCGTGGACTGGAATCAAGAGTGCTGGTCTTCCTTGGGAATTGGGCGTGGCTGAGACTCATCAAGTGCTTGTGTTGAACGACCTGCGTTCCAGGTAACCATTTTATATAAAACAAATCTTATTTAACATTTTCAAGAGAATAAAGAGATAAGAGAGGGTTAACTAAAAAAATCCGAATCAAACACATGCCTTTATCTATACAGTTTTTAACCATTAGATATATAACACAGGTAACTATCAGATAAAGAACACAGGTGCTCATTATAAATAGAATTGTAATAAATATAACCCAGAATAATTAATATGTACCACCTATTTACTTGATGAATAAATGGATTTATTATTTATTATAACTATGACTTTTTAAAGAGACAGCATGAATTTCACTTTATGCTCTTACTATTATTATAAGTATACAGTAAATTTAAATTAACGTCAAAATTATTTGATTCCAGGGTGGTGGTACAAGCAGATGGTCAGATCCGCACAGGCTTTGACGTGATGGTGGCCGCCTTACTCGGTGCTGACGAGTTCGGATTCAGTACCGCACCGCTTATTGCTCTGGGTGAGTTTTACAAATTAACATAATTCATTATGAATATCCATCCACTATACACTATAGTGATATAACAATGTGGGTATATTGATTATTGTCTCATCCACAAAATACGTATCAAAATTCGCTCTGTGGGCGACTAAGCCAGTAACAATTAGGAATAACTGGATAAGATCTGAAATTTAATCATTTCTTACTAATTTCAACTTAAATACACATTTATGTTAAATCATGTTAAATCGTTCTACATAAAATTATAAATACAGTTACTGTGAAATACATTTTCCCTTTTTACAATATTTTCTGTTGTACATGTGCAAGGAAGCGAAATTAAATTTTCAGACCTAAAATTCTATAAATAGACCGTAAAAATAGTTTTTTAGCTTTAATTGAATGTTTTAATGTCGTTTTTTGTTGCTCAGGTTGTACAATGATGCGCAAGTGTCACTTGAACACGTGTCCAGTGGGCATCGCTACACAGGATCCAGTGTTAAGGAAGAAATTCGCAGGAAAGCCTGAACACGTTATCAACTACCTGTTCATGTTAGCTGAGGAGGTGAGCAGCTATATATTAATATTGAGCTCTTTTGAGATGAGTACTGTAGTTATCTACCAAAAATAGTTTCCAACACTTTAGGGATTGTAAAAAAAGAAGAAAAGCCGTGAATTGTAGAGTAGACTTTCATTCATTAATTAACTATTGGCCAGCACAGTGACTAAATCTATATATAAAAAACCCAAAGTCAATCTTTGAGATTTTTATGCATAGTGATCTGCCAACGCACAGCCCGCATGCTGGACGGATCGGGCTGAAATTTGACTTGCAGTTAGATGTTATGACGTAGGTATCGACTAATAAAGGATTTTGATCAAATCCCACGGGAATGGATAAGAAGGTATACCCGGGTGAAACCGCGGGGCACATGTATACATATCGTCGTTGTACACGCAATTATACAAAGAAATGATTTGTAAAAAAGTATTTGTAATTTTATTGTAAGGTCAAAATCTAGGCCCAGACTATGAAAAAAAAAAAAAAAAAATCAAAAATGTTTATTAGTAACAATTAGTTTACAGTTTCTTTAGTATTTGAGAAATCCTTTTAAGTATAAAATACTTGTGTTAGGATATCTCGCTCTTCCTTTGTATACATAGCAAAATTGTTACATAAATAATATTGTTTCTCTAAAGAAAATAAAAATGAAGTAGGTATATAAAAGAAAAATGAACGATAAAGAACAGAACTGTAATTTATTGATTTATACTTTGATGTTGATTTAAGTGTGTGTGTGTATGTGTGTGTGTGTGTGTGTGTGTGTGTGTGTGTGTGTGTGTGCCTATTCCTGTTCCTATTTATATGTCTGGCAGTTTTATTTTAATAATTGTTCTATTTCTTCATATGTTGTACATTTTAGCCATTTAACGAGTTTCAATTTACAATCCTTATACTTATTATGGGATATATGTTTAGCGTTTTATTTATTTGATTATATAAATGAGAAGATTGCTTAGCCTGTTGCCTCCAAGCATACGCGGTTTTAACGGGAACATTAGGAACCACGCATGTTCTTCTTCTTCTACTATCGAGGTTGGGATTATATTTAAGAGTTTTATGTTGTTTCAAAACTATATTCAATATGTATAACTTGCGGACTGTAAGGACATCACAAATTGCATATAAATCTTGAGTCGGGAATCTATATGGTTTGAAATGGATAACTTTAAGCAAAGACCTTTGTGCCCTCTCTAGTTCTATAAACTTTGTCTTGGTGGCCCCTCCCCATACACTGATACAATAAGTTAGCACAGATTGAACAAGAGATACATAGTTTTAAGCAAATCCGTCGTTGCGACATGTCTTAACGTCTTGAAAAACCATATGAATTTTCTAGTCCTTGTCATGAGGAGTTCTGTGTGGAGGTGCCAAGATAACCGGTCATCTATCATTACCCCGAGATATTTTGTGCTTGAAACTTTATTTATTTGTTGACATGAACAGTTTGTTTTATCAAGGCCAAAACAGGAATGAATTTTTATGTTTACGGTAGGTTGAGTTATTTTGTAATTAGTAAAACATATATATGTAATTGGTTTTAGATATATTAAGTGTAAGAAGATGCTTTTCTAACCATTGTGCAACTTTAG
>LQNK01000209.1:228160-271982 GCA_001586405.1 Phoebis sennae | reverse complement strand
GCCCGCCACGCTGAAGCCCAGCCCGGCGCCGTCGCGGATCAGCGTCGTGTGTACGAGCACCTTCTGTTGGTACGCTGAGGAACAAATTTGTATGACGCACATTACAATATATTCGTTGACTCATAATACTTTTACATAGTACTAGTTCGTTATAGCTGATGTTCATGAGGGATAATGTAGAATTCCGATGGTAAAAGAATTTTTGAAATCGGTCCAAACGTATAGGTTTCGCAACCTATTCGATTCAAACAAACAAACAAAAACTTAAAACTCTCCTCTTTATACTATTAGTGTAGACGTCCGCACTTGAAAAAAGTAAATGCAATCGTAAATGTTATTACATTAAGGTTAATTAATTTAAACTTCAAATGAAATGTAATTTATTCCACCTTTGTTGTTAAACGTAAATAGTAGTGTAACTTATTTATATTTTGCGCGGGGTCAATTCAATTAGGTATTTATTTATTTATTGCATTTTTTATTAATGACATAAATCATACAATGATGCAATAATAAAATCATAGGTACAGGCTTTGCTTAGTTTGGCAATAGATGGCGTAATGTTAAATATCCCTGAATGTTTCTTTATTTACTTAATTATTTGCAATATTATATCTGTTATCTCTTTTGTACTAAACTTACCAGGCGGTACATAAGGTTGCGTGGCAGGTGGGGGGGAGGCCTGCAGCCGCTGAGGAGGTGTAGGCGAGGGGGTGGGAGAGGGCACATTGGTGACTATGGTGTGGATGATGTGCTCCTTCTGCTCCGGCTCCAACTCTTGAGCATACTGGTTGCTGATGATGAGCGGTTTGGTCGGTAGCCCTCGACCGGTTGGAATCTGATTTGAAATTTTATAATGTTAGACATTTTCATATACAATTTTGTTTCTTTACTTTTTTCACGTAATTTAGTACCAACACTTGAAATTATGATAAAGTAAATACCTAATTGACATTAGTTACTCGAGCGAGTAGAGGTATTCAATCTAACAAAACTGTCCACTATGATTAAATAATTTATATCACGGATCCTTATCTAATTGAATCACTGTTTAACACAGAAGTCTACCAATTTCAGGGCAAACAATTGTACCTATAAAAGAACATTGCGTATAAAAAAACAGTACATAAAAATTGAAACAATCAATAACAAGATCTAATCCGAGCGAAGCTTAGAAAGCGAGGCATTTCGATGAAATCTTGTCATTTTCCGAAGTACTCCATGAATCATGATCCACGAGTGCAGATAGCAGATAAGGCCGGAATGCGATTACCTGTCCGTTCTCGAGCGTCGATACCGTGTCCGTCGTCGATACTGAGTGATGGCTCGCGCCGCTCGGCGCGCGACTGTGTGTTCTGGAAATACGTTTAATTTTTATTTTTTTTAAACATTTTTTTTTATCACTGCATATTGATGCAATTTATTGAAATAGATTCAAGACTCAAAACTCAAGACGGAGGTTTATGTGTACATATAAAATGCATAATATACCACGTGCGTCGCCGGGGCGAAGCGCTAGTTACTTAAACAATTATTTTATAATTATCACTCATTCCATAATTTGTTAGGGATAAAGATATGTCAGAAAAGACTTTAATTCTTTCATCCCAATTTATTGACACTTAAGGTAAACTTATTGCACTTTCTTGAAAGGGGCAATCATGGACAACATTAATGTCTATACAACTCAATTTACTTTAATGTACTTTTACGATTATCGAATTGCATTATACACACTTAAATTTTAGAAAGTACGAGTTGGATAAAATCAATCGCTGCAGTAATTTTTAACAGACCAATAAAATTAGATGGTCAACACTTGAGCGACGCGGTATATTTGTATCGGTCCACCCGATCTTACCTCGTCGATGTGGGAGATTCCCTGGTCACGACCAAAGTGAGTGTCGGCCCGCTGGCCTTAAGTACTTCCACCGCATAATAATGATCTACATCTACCACCGATGTACCGTTCACCGACAGCACTTTATCACCAACCTGCAAGCAATAAGTGAAATGCAGTCACGAGCACGCCCTTTACAACGTGGTAACAACTATAATAGAAGGAATCCCATCTATAATGCAACCTCTAATTCAAGGTGTGCCTTTCCTATCTCTTTGTATCGATAATTCACCTTAATAATTCATACTGTTTGATAATAATGGATTTAAGTATAATGATATCATACTCGTAATAATCATGTTGCATTATGTCGTTATCAGGATAAGACTAGTTTGGACTAAATATTAACCTTTAAAACTATTATATTCTTGATTTATTACAACAATTGATGTTATTAAATTTATACCGGAAATAGAGAAGGTAGTTCATAATTTTATGTTTTATCGTATATTATTGTTAGAGTAAAATTTAAAAAATGTACACCGTTAACTTACATATTTATCACTTATATTGTTTTAATACATAACAAATTTCATTCATTCTTTATCTTAAATTTTCTCTTCCGTGAGACCCATATTGTTCTGGTTTTCACGTAAAAAACATTTTTCTCCGTATTGCTAATTTATTTTCAATAGTGTACTTACATTACAGATGTTCCATTTATTTTAATTGCAATTAAGACCATTAATTAATAAGATTCGATTTCAACAGGTTTCGATGCATCATATCAAGATGTAATTGATAAAAAAGTAAGTTTTATACTTTTTAATAAATAACATTATACTTGAATATCCTTTAAAGAATTTTAAGGTGTTTTACGTACCCGTAGACCAGCCAAATACGCCGGTCCGTTAGGAGTGACCCGTGAGATGAAGATCCCCTCATCGTCTCCGATATACGGCGTGGAACCTCTCCCTCCCGCTATGCTGAGCCCTAAACCCCCCGCAGCTCGAGCTATCCTCACTTCCATACATCGCTGGTCGTTTACTATTCGTGCTTCGCTTTCCGGACGGTCCGATACTGATTCACCTGTAAAAAACACTTTTTTAATATCAAGCTAGAATAAAGTAGAAACAAGAAAAAAACACATTTCAAGACGACTCTATAAAAAAATCTCTACAGAGAAAAGTCACATAACAAAGAATATCGCTTGCAATTTTATCTTCTTACATTTATTTTTATTTGTTTCCAAATTTTTTTTACTTAAAATAATTTCTGAAATAAGTATGTCACGTTCAAGGCACATATTCCGTGATGTATGAAACGTATGTTCATTTAAACAATAGGACATTCTTTTAAGTGTGTCTCATAGAGTTAATTGAATTTCGAAGGACATTCATTATATTGTATTATTGAACCGACAAAACAAACGTAAATTACGTACAATTATTAAGTGTATCGTTTAAAAGGAATGAGAGCATGTAAATGTTCCGATATTTTAGAACAATACGAACACGGGATCGTATAATCTGTTAACCACTACCAGGAAGATATGCAATTAGCGAACAAGGTCTTGTCCCCTCGATAATTAAACGTGGGCGTTGAAAAGGGCTCGCTACAAGAGTAATTATTGTTCTCTCGATAATTCATGTTAACTAATGCATTCAAGGATGCCATGGACGATGCAGAATGCAAGGCCAAATCTTCATTAAAGAAAACATTAAGCATACTCACGAAAATATATTTAAGTAATGACCATAGTTATTAAACCAAAGCAAACTTTACAGGTATTTGCTATATATAAAGTACTTAAGATTATAGGATAAAATTCTTTTTATATGCATATGTATCGCACGTAATCTATTCGATAAACAGATAATATTATGTTGATGTAGATAAACTTCTAAACTAATATTAACGTCTAGACTAGTATATGGCAATTACGAAACTTTATAACGATGAAATAAAGCAAAACAACAATGAGAATTTCTCGGTAGACGTTTGTTACTACCAGACGAAAGCTTTTATGGTTCGAAGAAAGATTTCGTATCGCGGATACATTTCTCTTCCCTCACATCTTGAATACAGAGCAAATTGTATTGAATAACAAATGAGCGCGCTATTCGCACGACAATCAACTAACGTCGAGATAAATGAATGCGGCGTTGAGAAATCATGATCCAGACCAACGTCTGTGTCCTGTCCCTACAATAGCCAATCAGCCGATATACTTTCACCCTACCAATAGATGTAACCGAATAACAACACTCTATTGTATCCCAGAGCTGAATCGTGATGCTTAAAAGGATTCGTGACCATCGTTTATCAGTCGGTAGTCTTATTTCATTGGGAAACACTTCTCTAGGAATGACGGTAATTTAGTACCAATCGAAACGAAATGGACGGGAGAAAGTCAATAGAATTACACCATTATCGATCATGTAACAAAAGGCCAAGCAACGAATCGTTTGCAATTTAGAGGATCTGTTAAATCTGCGAAAATGATGGAACAATGTAGTTTTACAGCGTAAAGTATAGTATTAGATAGTTAAAGGCAAATAACAGAGCGATTGGATCTAATGACGATTGGTGTAACTAATGGTTAATCGTTTCCAGCTTCTACCGTTTACATCAATCACGACAGTTAATAGTATCGAAGAAATGTTATACAGTTAGATATATATAATACCTAGAATTATTAGCTATTTTAAGGCTAACTGCTTCAGTGCTCAGGAAGTCAACTCTCGTATTGGTAATTTAATGTGATTAATATACTTATCACGAATCGTAGCAGTATTTTTGCATTGACCAAGTTTTATATCCTTGATTCATTGCCAATTGGGCGAACATAAGTAAAAAAAATCAAAAATCGTTTAGGTATATTATTAAAATTTTAACTTAATTTAAAAGGGAAACGTCATTGTAGAAATGTTATAATAGTATTAGAAAACTTATACAAAACTTAAAGTAAGCTAGAGTTTCAAGGAAGTCCGGTGATCAGCTACTATTTCAGAAGCCGTATGACATTCATTCAGCCGGTGCAACGAGAATATATCTAATTTAGACCGTATCAAATTACAAGGAAGTGTGAACATTGGTATCGACAATTTTATATTTTCTTTCTAATTGTTTTTTGTGAGTTCTGGATAAAAAATACAGCGGAAATTGTGCGACACATTTTAAATTACTTACATATGTTGCCCTTGAAACATCATTGTTAACATTGAATGTTTTTCAATCTAAATTAAAAAAATATATATCTACAACAAAAACAGTATTATTAAACTACTGATTACATTTAAAAAAACTCAAGTGCGGGATATAATGTTATTCTGATCTATTCCTATAATTATTGTTAAACTATTGATTTCTCACAGATCATATGACCGCAGTTGAAAACTAAAATTACCACTTATAATTAGTTAATTAATATAAGATGTTACCCCCAAAATGTACCTTATTAAAGCAATATTAAAATAATGACAAGGATTTCTTTTAAAAATATAGATTTTTATATTATTATTTACGCAGAAACGATATAAAGAAAATCGTCAAGACATTTGACGAATGAAAACTATACACGCGTTACGCTTCGTGTCTTCATTGATGCTTATCCTAACATCGATGACATCATCAAAACAAACGAATATATTTACGCAGTTACGAAATAGAACCTTAAGTATAATTGTATGAGCGATGACCGCATCGCGGGTACTACTGTTTCACCTTCACACCTGTCCCACAATTGCTAAAAACATTTGTTATTACACATGCCCTATTGAACGAATGCGGCAGACCATTCCATGTTCCACAATCTACATGATCCATGTGTTCCACAGTTTATATAACAACAATATATATTACTATCTGAGCCGTATATCATTTGAACCTTATGCAAGTCTTCGCATTGAAAACACCATAAATAACATCCGCTATAAAATAAGTTCAACGATAACATTTTTAGCGAAATGAATCATTAAATCTTATTGTATAGGCAATTATTTATTATAAAATATGGCCCATAGGAAGGTTATTATTATTGATAGCTAGATAGCTATAACTTGAAGGTTTTAATAGATATCGAAATGATCGGAAGATATGAAATATGAATAAGATATTGGTGGGGAAAATAACTAAATTATAAAGGTAATACTAGGCATACTTTCTAGCGTTTTTCGAATAGTGAAAACGTTTCTATGGTGTTATTCCAGTTCAATCAGACCAGTATTAAATTGGTGTATTGTCACCAAAATGCCAGAGTGATTGAAAATGGATTACTTATTCTAAACCGGAACGGTCGGCGTATCAACGACGCTAGTCAAATAAAGGCTTGTAAAAATAAGATCAATTAGATCACCTGTCACATTGGTATGTCATTATTGGCACCTGCGGCTCGTGTCATTGCATTGTGAAATATTTAACAATTTCAAACCTTGTAAAGGAAATAAGACAACCTTTCAATGGAAAATGTTTACTAATATCAAATGGGTAAAAGTATAAGTAATTGGAAACACCGATCCATTTTTTCATGAATTTCACTAATATAAACGTCTTTTAAGGCTTTAACAGTTTTCGCATTTTTAATAAACAAGGGCTATACTGCTTGGTATTAGTCCGAACAAAACAAATAATAAAGTCATATAAACTTATCAAAGAAACATATAACATAAATATAAATAAATAAAATCCAAAAAAGCTTTTAAATAAAATTGAGATTTAAATAATAGTTGATTATGGAAAACGTATGTTCTTCAAATCCGTTAAAATGTATTTTATTTAAAAAAAGGTATGTTACCGTAATAATATAAAAATGTTTTAAATATAGGGTTGCTTTAAAAGATCCTTATTCACATTAAATCGATTTGAGTTGCCATTATATCATCAAGTGTACAACCATAATAAACAAACAACTTACGCTTCTTCCTCCTTATTACACCCATTTCCTGATTTAAAACCAGTACTAATAAACTTCCTTAAAAGGCCCGGCTCAGGCACGAGTCTAGACTGGATCCGTCGCTTAATATAGAAGACTTAACATCAATCAGCTATGCACCGGTCGCCTATTCTAACGCATACCGTATCGGTCATTGTCCAATCTCACGCACGCAAAACATAATTAAAAGTCCTTTAGATTTGGAAAAAAACGTGTTGTGTAGATATGTGATTGATGGAAAATATAAACAATGTAACACCGAGGGATTCGGTCGCGTGTGTGCGCGCAGCCCGGGGCGCAAACTATGACGGAATGCGCGCAATAGCACCACCAAGATGAGAGGCTGTGGCGCCGGCGTCCGCCCGCGACCTCTCCCCTCGATTAAAAATAGAAAGCAACCTGCTGCATACCAACTCCTTTTATTTTACCCTTGCGTTACCTACCCATTATCGCCATTAGATCATTAATACAGCGCTACGATACTTTCAATCGAATACGTGTTGAATGTAGTATATTATTTTTGATCGTAACATTTTACCTCCGCATTCGATGGAAGTGTATTTATTTTATAAATTATAGACGAAGTTTCATTGAAATAGTTAAAGATGATCTTTCGAGCCTCGTGAAAGCCATAAATTACACTACTATATGTCTGACGCGCAAACAATAATTCATATACTGTACATAAATATCAAAAGTAACTAATGACAAAATACTCGGCCACGGTCAATACCAAGCGATGAATTAGTGAAAATCATTTTGTTTAACCTTACTTAAAATTTTAACTGATGTTTACGGATGAATATCCTGTTTTTATATGCGAAAATTTAACAATAAACCCAAATACTTTCACTTCTCTATACTATCTATTGCATCTTCTATCCTATTTAGTTTCTTCGCGAATTATCTTGGGATGGTGAAGAATAAGTCTTTGAGTTTCGTCATATTATAAATGTGCGAGCTATATCCTCTTTCTCACAAAAGAGAAAATAACTAACAATAAAGCATATTATAAATTTTAGTACGAATACTTTACATAAATTAAAATGTTCGCACACATCTCGTTAAGGATTAACATGCGCGTTATGTTAAGTGGACAAGTAACAGGCGGACCTAACAATTTGCCACAAGTGAAACTAGAAACTACTAACCAGGATAGCTTAACAGATTATTATTAGAAGACAGGATCTTTAACGGTTTAACTTTTCACCGAGCGGTGATCTACATAATTCCGTAGAGTATGCATATATTAATATTTCTCGGCCAATTATGTTTTGTATTCAAATAGAAACTGAATTTATTTCACGTTTGTAAATTATTATAAGAATAGATAAATGGTTGACTATTTTCACTTTTTTAAACGACCCGTTAACAACATCACAATTAAAACAATTCAGGTTTAATTTATGCACACATTATTAGTTCAAATGCTTGTTTTTTTACTGAGCCACATTGCAGAAGAACTAGTTAACATAACAAAAGGCTCAAAATGCCTATAGTAGAAGCGCTTCTTGAAAAAAAAGAAACATTTTCATAATTACTGAAGCAAAGCATAGCGAGCGGATCCCACGAATCCATTGATAAGCAATAAAGTATAAATGGGAAAAATACCTAATAGGAACATTCCTTAAGGTTTTTTTATTCCACATAACGGTATGAAGATCGATGATGTCGTTTGTGGAGAATTCGTACGATTGGAGACGCTTTTGTTTCGTAAGTAGACGTGATGTGAAACTGATATCCTGTATTCGTGTACCGTATCTTAAATTTATTGCACCATCATGCAGCCGTAAAAAGTTTAACGTGTGTAAGGCTTTCATGTCTCTATTATGTTTCATTGTCGGCATATCGCATATGGTTATTATATTATGATTACTTTAATTTAAGAGCTCATCTTTGCTATTTCTTATATTTATATAATGTTAATAAACCATCTAATAATATTATATCTAATTAAGTACGTAATTCTTGATCAAAATGAACGACGTTCAAACAATCTGAATTGGAATTTCCGTAACAAGTCTAGTGTAAAATGACGCGGTCTATCTTTTATCTGCAATAAAATTATAGTGCAATTTACACGGTTTAACTACAGGGTATCAGATGGTGGTTGCGCTTCAATAACTCATTTCACAGGTTCGCTTTCGAGATCTGACGGAGACGCGGGTGTTAACCGCATTAACCTCCCTGCATCCGCACTTTAGATTATTCACAACGCATGCGGTTTGGCTACCGGTCGGCACCCGAGCAATGGGAGAAACTCTAGGGCATAGCCATTACCACGAGATTGATTTATATACAGATGGAATGAAATAGAGAAAGGCAGTTACATTCAGACACAAAAGGTACACGGTGAATGCATATTCAGATTAGCTCCAGATAACGTTCCGATGTGAAAATGATAAATATTACAGAAGAGATAAACAAAGTACAGTATGTACAAAGTATTTAACAAATAAATTACGAAATGACTTGGCTATTTTCAATATAGCATAACCTACTCTTATTCTAAATCTACATAAAACTTATCAGCTCGAATTAGAAGAAAAATGTTGCATTGTGAGAATTTACAAAAAAAGTTACAAAGTACTTATACCGGATGCCTTTATTTCAACCATGCCACCGGTAAAGCACAAAGAATGATCTCGACTGGTCTATTATAGTAATTACTTCGTAGCGAAAGGTTTTTTCGTAGACATCATAACATCAGCCAAATTACGGGCTATGACATTAACATATGGTTTGGAAAGTAATACCTAGTAATTTGCCATGCTGTCACATGATTGACGATGTACTTTTATGGTTAATGGAGACATTTTCGTCATGTAATCAATATCCAATATCAGTTAATTCAAGTTATTATGCATTTCAAATAAGGTTCCTACTTCCTACATATAAACTTAACATGCAGTGAAGGGAATACCATAATAATTTCTCTCAACTAATGTTTGATATATCTGCAGACTTATGTCGGTATTGTGAAAAACGCATGCGCATAAAAAGACAATTCTGTTCTCAGTAATTATATTCCAATAATATTCACTTCGAATAAAGTAATAGCCGAGAATCATTTAGTCTCACGAGACGTTACGTGCTCGACCTTTTAAGTGCCGAAGGCAATATGAACCTGAGCTGAAATTAAATTAACGTTATTTCTAGTTAAGTTCACCGATGGCGGTCGTGGACGCCTGAACTTCTATCGATTCACGAACAGGTCAACACCGACTGATCTAAAACTCATCCATTATGCCCGTTACCAACTTTCAGCACCGCATAGGTTAAACGGTCGTATCGGTATCAGTGATCGTTATTCACGATAGCAAAATATCACGTTTCAAAGTTCGGCGGGACAATACATATCCGCTATTTGTCGATCTTAAAGATCAGAATAGAATTTCGAAAACATACAGTTATACTTTACAAAAGTTGAACTTACAAATAACAAATTTCGTATTTGTATTATCCATATTTCTGTTTATGTTTGTAAATCATGCAGCTCGCTAAGACCACCTACAGTTACTGTACTTTCTATCTGATAAGGTTAGTAACGACATAATAATATTTTAGAACGGAAAAGATTAAGTTTAGTTTTTCTTATACAGATACGGAAGTTGTTACAGATTAAATGTTATGCAATTCAATACGATTCAATCGATCAAGAATCAAGATAGACGTTATTTTGTTTTAAAATTGCTATTATTATATATTAGAACAGCACTGATTTCTTTTGAATAAACTTTAAAGTTCAACGGCAGTTCAATGTATGCTTCAAAGTGACAGAATAGTAGGCGTCACAAACAAAAATACAGATGATGTTATTTTGCCATCGACCTTCGAAAACCGGTATGGTTTATGCACATACCGAAATGATGTTATAAAAGAATTGAGGGCTACAGACGTATAACGGCGTTTTATTAGCAAAATGATGGACATAATATTATAATAATTTGACTTCATAGGATTGATAGTTTTGCAAATGGCAAATTCTTACTTGCTTTGAACGTGAATTCCATAAGCGAGCACATAATACCGCGTACAGCTGACTTTGTCACGGCCATGTTAATAAAACTCATTAAATAAGGATCACACAAAATAATTGTATGAAATCGTATGAGTGTATCATAAAGAAGCTCATAAAGAACTGTGGAACGGAGGCGGTTCGCACCTGTTGTGGCTCACTAGAGCGCACCACTGCCTCGGGGAGCCCTGTTTCTATTGTTGTCCATCCCTAGAGGGTTCATCACGTCCTATATATGTAAACATGCAGAAATAACTATCAAGGAGTGTCATGGATCTGATTTAATTTGACGTCATTGCATTTAAATACGCTTGCCACATAAAATGTGCTCTGTATTATAATTAATCTAGCTCATCTTTTGCTTATAAATTGTGTTGTCATAATACATGATAATAAAAAAATATTGATACTTTATGGAAATCCAATTCAATAAAGAAAAGACGATTCGGAAATTCAATTCCCATCTATAATGTCATTCTATGCAAAAGTCAAAGGCTATCTCCTACCTATCCATTAATATGATTTTATAAATGGCATCTTTATATAAATTCATGAGATATGGTAAAGCTTCAGGTCGATGACAAGATTAGTTTCTATTCAAAGCAGCTTTCTAAGGCCAATTTCTCCTCGAAGTAAATTCTTGATATCTTAAACGCTTTCAAAGATACCCTACTGGAATTTGTAGGACCGCTATCGTGGAATATAATACGAATGCCGTAGAATTTTCGCTCAATATTTATTCAACTACGATACTGTGAAATAAAACTTTTGTGAAGCTATTGTAGAACCATACCTATGTTACATAATAAATCATTAATTATGTTAGCTCTACATAACTAGAATTCAACGTACCATATCCATGTATAGTAGGTTGCAGTTCACTTATGCGAACCCGTCGTGTTGGTCTCGCCGGTAACGTGTAATGACCAGGGGCTTGGGCGTTCTTATCTTCTACGTAATGTCCATTGCGTGGCAGAGTGCCGTATATTTGAGTTGAAGGGTTATTGTACACCGGCTGATAACTAGGATACACCGCCCGGAGCGGGTATTCAGAGTCATGTTCTCTTAACGGTGCCGTGTACTCAACATACGCGCTATTCCTATCCGGGAAATGTCTATATCTCGGTTGTTCGTACTGGTTTAGTGCTTGCAGGCTCTGCGCCGGATACGCGTATCCGTACTTTTGCGGCTGTCTCCGGTACTTATCTAATATATCAAAAGCTCTGTTCTGCGGCGGTGCATAACGGTCGGTCGCGAATATTTCACTCACGGGCAAGCCGCTGCTACTGTTGCTTAAATTGCTGCGGTTACTCCTTACACTGCTCCTGGCACTATTACGACTCAAAGAACCGTCACTCCGAACACTCAATTTCACTTCTAAACGTTTGTCTTTCATATCTTTATATGTCTCTTTTCTCACTTAATTGTTTAAACCTTAAATATTGCCGTGTGAAACTGTCAACTTTGAAGCCACTTTCTATTAGCAAATTAATTGTAAGCATTTAATTCAACTGTAATGTAGTCTATCATCGCACGAAAGTAAATGATTGCAATGCTCTTTATACAAAATGACTAATGATGCACAAGTAAATGATCACAAGACTGAGAACAAGCTTAGCGTTGTCAGAGTTAATTGAGGTTAAAAGTTTGTTCATAACATCTCATCTCACCGCTGCGCCGGACAAAGGTTCTGTCAATTCTCTTAGCGGGATAAAGCCCCGACATGGAAGACAATAAAATTTGACAGGAGAAAATTCGTGATGTCGATTTAAAGCTACATAAAACACGCGTTCTATGTAGCTTTAAATTATTTATCTAACAACATTATTACGAGAGAGGTGCATTTAAATTATCTATTAATTATGTAAGAAGTAATGATAATACTTTTAATAACGTTATTCAAGAGCACTTTCACAATTATGGGAGAGTCGTGCAGTAATTATTCTTTCGGTAAAATATAAAATATGATAATAACAAAAAAATCACACGACTTTATTGACAAAGGAAGTCCTAACTACTGATCGAACTTGCATCGTTTTGCATTATTATTGGCGATGATAAGATAGTGTTAGTTCAATAACATGTGTCAGACAACTTATAAATTCAATATAATACAATATAATTCATTAATTATTTTAAAGAAATATGAATAATGATAGCTGGATTAAAATAATGAAGAAATATTAGTTCTTATTGCGCATTAAGTTAAGATTGAAGTCCTTAAGATTGGAGAAAGCAGCAAAATAACGGGTTACAAACAAACTATTCAATTAATAGAGCAGATCGCGATTTCCGTGGAACACTACTATAACTCAGCGGAGACATGAATCACATGACAATATTTACCAACTACAACAACAATAGCTTCACTTGGCCTTCAATGATCGACGTTTCGAGCAAACTGAACGTTATTTACGTACTAATATGTTCTACTTGTACTTATAATACGTTACCCAGTATACAATCCACGTCTTACAATAACGCTTGTTAAAATACACGCTTTAATTATACTCAAACAACTGCTAATTGAAACTATTGATTAATGCACATATGTTGAATAATTCACAAACGCTACATTATGAAATATTATTCGCATATATTCATGTCACTTGATATTGCGAGAATGCGTCTGAGCGAACTATTTTTGAGCGAATGCAACCAAAACAATATCAAGACGCGGACTTTCCGCCCACGCATACAAGTTGTTAGAATCACACACGAAGGTTAAATTTTCTAATGCATAATCCGATGCACGCAATGGACACTAAACATGTTTTAATGAGCGCAGAAATCGGCGCAATCTTGGCAAAAGTAAACGATACACTGGCCATACGCAGCAATATGGCACGTAGATAAGCTGATAACGTTACGATACCTGCTGATTACACGCCCTAAAACATTGCGGATGAAAAACATTGCCTCATTGAATTCATGGCAAATATTTTTAGCTACAAAAGCCCTTTATAAGTAATACCTTGATAAAAACGTTTATCTTTTGATTTCCGATTGTTTTGATAATGATTAATATTTTGGTGTGAGATTGCACACACCCGGTATCGATTATATATTTTTTCATATTCGAGGTATTCATTTTTATTTAAATAAATTGGTCATTTAAATAAGAAAGTATAAGCAATTAATCTGTTATCACAGAAAAATTGATTTTCTAGAAATTGTATGCATAATTTAGATAAAATAAATACAAATAACCGATTTTAACAAATGCAAGAATGTCTTGATGCATTTACATGAAAACTTTCAGAACCTATGTTAAAGTTTCGTGCACAAACGTACTATAGGCAAGTACCAAGTTAATTTATCCTCGTGATCCCACAGAACAAATGTGGTCACGACCGCGTGAAGTGTCGCAACGATTTATCTCGGCGCATCGTGCGCAGCCGATGTCACCATACACGGCGATACTTTCATATCTACGCGTTAAAGGTCTTCTTCACACAATGCTGGTATAGAACAGAGATAGCTCTATATGGTTGCCAGTATAATAGAGTAGTGATACAAATATTATACCTGATATACTATTTGTTGTTGAATTATATTGCCAATATGCCATTCCCAGTGAAAATGAACTTGCCTAATGTATGTGCACATATAAAGATTAAGTCAAGATTTAGTCAGAGAAAGAATTTGAATAACTTAAGTGAAAAAATTTAACTTAAATTCCAGAAATTATTAGTAGTATTTCACGAGTCAGTATCAGTAAATATTTTACAAACAGTAAACATTACACTTAATTTTCTATTCCATAAATTCAGTTAAATTGTGTTAAAGTTAATCCAAGAATAATTTGCCCGACCTACGTTTACCGAATTTGGTGTCAATAAACAATATCTCTTTGTTCATTCAGTACTTTTTAAAGTTTTCAAATAAATTTATAACTCCATTCAAAGCGATGACAGTCACGGAAAGAGTCATAATCATAACAATTTACACTTATTTTGCATAATGAATGTGAATTAGTAGCATTCAATTCAAAACAAAGGCCGATCAAAAAATCATCTTACATTTTAGGAACATTAAAAACAAAATAAAAATAACTCACCATCAGGTATATCGTCGACTTCCTCTTCATTGTCTGTTTTATGTTCTTCTGGTTGCTCCCGTTTCTTAATTGCCTGCAAGAATGCAGCAATTTAATTGATATTCTTCAGATGCGAGGTGAGTTCTCAACTTTTAAGCTATGGCATGCAGGAAAACCTCTAAGTATATGATGAAATAGAACGATCACAATCAAAACTCATAAGCCAGAGCGAAGCCAAACAAAACCTGGTCGAATCTAAATTGAAATCTTGTTTTAAATGTCGCGTTATCACCGAACGAATCTCACCCGGGCTAGCCATCCTCCCGCTGCTTTCAAGCACCTCATTTTACTAAACTACGTTTTAATTAAGGTACATTGGAAAGTTTTATCGATCGATTGTAAAAGGAGCATTGTTGCAGACGGTGTGCAAGTCGGTTTCTGCGAACGTCACTGAGGGTATACGTCTGCCGTGAGCGATGTGCTTGAGGGCCCGCGCACCAGCCCGTGACAGCCGTATTCCAACAATTACCCACGCTCCAGTCGCACTCACAGAAACGATTCCACCGAAGATTTATTGTTTATTACGCTATAATCTAACCCACTTTTTTAAACAAAGACTTTTTTACATTTTACACAAAATTAAACGCGAATCTCAAAAACAAACACGAGCAATTTCTCTAACGGTGTCACATACAATACTCCATCATATTCATAATATGTGATCTCACGACTCTATTGTTTTTGTTATTCTCGAACGAGTAGGAAATTTCAAAGTCAGCTTTTACCCTTTCGCGAGTCCGCGTACGTAACGAAGTACGTTAAGTTTGTAGATAGCCATCATGATGAAAAGCCCACGATTGCAATCTACTTTGTGAGCGTCACTCTACGACAATGTAATTAACTGTAGTTATAAGAACGGAACGTTACATTTTACAATTTTCTTTTTTCAAACGATTTAATAGATAGGAAAAATATCCAAATATTGCACATAATTTTATAATGTTATTATTAACTCCCAATTTTAACACTATCTTATATTTGAATCGTCAAAGCAATATAGCGTATTGATTAATAGAAAGTGAATTTTACTGAATAACAAAATTTAATATAAACAACAATTCGACACACCCAAGCTATTATTTTTTATCTCCTCTGATAAATCGATTATTGGCTTTCTGGCCACAATAGGCAATAAGTTTAAATTGTATTTCCATTGATACATGATAGTCGTTTTATTTTGGAATGGAAGAAAAAATCTTCAAGTCAGCAAAGTTAAATATAAATTTTGGATTAAAGGAATTATCATATTACAAACAAAAACAATAATAAATTAATACGAAGCAATAGGAAATAAGTCATAAATAGAAGACAGTTTTCAGATTAATCGTGCAAGTGCATATTAAAAAGCTTTGATTGAAATTTGGGTAGTCTCATACGAACGCAAATTATTTTTTTTTTCACAGTTTTTTACGCATCCTACAAATTTCGAGAGAGTTTACATTTACAAATTAATTGACCTGACTTTGGAACTCAAGAAAATTTAAGCGGATTCCGGCAAGACTTAGTCGTTTATTGAGTGGACGAAACGATACGATAATACATAATTGAATCACATCGCTATGATGTGATTCAATTACTTGTGTTTTACGAAACGCCACAAGAATTTGTGGTAAAAGACACGACTTCACCGTTATATTGAGTCGCGTTAGGTAAAAAACACATTTTCAATCCAATTGATTCTATACGATCCTAAGAAGGCCCAAAGCCACAAACTAGAAGGAGATCTTCAACGATACCAGGGTAATTTTGGGGTTTCAGCGTCCCCGCAGTAAGTACAGTCTATCTGAAGTCATGATTTATGGATTTGCATTTGACAGTTGACTAACTTCAGTTGACTGCTTCATTGGTCCCTAACAGATTGGTCAGTATTGCGTTCGTACGAGACAGCGAGCATGCGATATCAACCTGCGCAATGATTTCCCTTGCGCGGCCCGCGTCCACCTGGTTGATGCGTTTGTTCTTCAGGTGGTGTGGGGTGTCGCGGCGGTGCAGGCGGCCGCCCGCCGCCGGCCCGCGGTCCGACACCCCGCGCCACGCGACCCGCCGCCCCGCCCGCTACACCAACACCCGTTAATAAGCGGCGCTTATAAATAGCCAAATTTTAGAGGTCAGCGGCGAATAAAAACCTTTTCGATACGATCCAGTGTAGATATAATATTTTATTATCCTCCTACCTACTTTTGTATTATTCAACGGAGGTAAGCCTAAGTAAAAAACGGCTCTTCTCCATGTTTGTTTACGTTAATATTTTAGTAAAAATATCTATTGAAATTTTACGTTTATAGAATTAATCATAAGACTTATTTAGTGAAATATCTGATTTATTTGCAATATAATATCTCCAAAAAGTAACTCTAGTAGGCAGAAGGAATGTATAATAATAGTATAATTTTTGCATCTAATAGTGTACTAGATCGGTATGTAACTAAATATTGAAATATGAATTCATTATTTAGTTTTTAACATAAAATTTGGCTTTTTATTCCAATTTTACCCTTTTCAAACAACAAACCAAATATATTTATTTTAGTATTTTAATGTTCTAACTTCATACAATTGCACCAATCACTTATCGTAACAGCTGTTGACTATTGTAAAATATCTTATGTGAAAGCTTCAATTAAAATTATCTTAGTATTATTTTTATTTGAATTTCAAATAAACGTTAACACAAGCCGATCAATAATAATTAAAAGCAAATTGCAATTGACAACTTTCAAAGGAAAATGTTATTTATTATAATTGCAAGATGATGTCGAAGAAAATGTCTACCTAATTATTACTGATCATTTAGAAAGTTATCCGA
This sequence comes from Phoebis sennae, assembly GCA_001586405.1. Taxonomy (NCBI): domain Eukaryota; kingdom Metazoa; phylum Arthropoda; class Insecta; order Lepidoptera; family Pieridae; genus Phoebis; species Phoebis sennae. The sequence continues at coordinate 254,286 of LQNK01000209.1, read as the reverse complement.
CCCCATTTGATGTTAATATAGTAGCCTAGAGCCTGAACTTTCTCGACTATCTTAGTAAAATTAGTTCTGAGGCGGTAAAATGTGTTAGTTATTATCTTGCTTTAATTAAATGCCATTGGTTGAGTTGAATACAAATGAAGAGATCAATACTTATTACATAGAGAAGTAGAAATTATTGCCTAGAATTAATGCTAATACTTTGATGGTTATACCAGCGCTTAGCATGGAACTTATTGCATTTTCAAATAAAACCTTTTCGTCCGTGAGCTAGGAGCATTTTTGAGGTGTTTGAAGCAAGCTGAAAACATATATGATGTCTCTACTATTATACCCAGACAATCTACATGGAACTCAGCATAGAAAAAAAAATAAGCCAAACGATTTAGACGGGGCTTTAACATTGGCAGGCGCATTTAAAAATATTTTGCAAAAACATAAATACGTATAAAAAAGTTATTTTCACGACACGTCTTTTTGAAGGGACTCTCTATGTGCCAGGTCTAAAACAAAGCCCCGCAACTCAACAACCAGGCTTACAGTTCCATGTCGGGATATAATAGGAGAAGTATCAGACAAGTTATCAGTTTGCCTCAAGCACCTCCCAAAAATGGCCCTAGCTATCAGAAATATTTTTATGTCCTACTGGATACTGTGTTAAATATAAAATTAGTCTGGTTAATAATATCATGAGCATTAGTAAAAAGTGAAAAATGCATTATGAATAGAGTAATACCTCCAATTCATCAGAATCGTCGTTGTCGTCGTTCTCGTCTTCTGATGATTCTTTGTCTTGAGCTGTTTGGCTGTCGCTATCTTCGTCTCTGGTAACCTCGGACACCACTGGCGGTTGTTGTACTGGCGGCGGCTGTTAACATTTTTTAATCTATAATAATAGCCTCCCCAACCGATATTGGTCATGCTGGCCAATCTCAACAGAAACTAGCCAGGTAGATATTATTGTGCACATTTATGTGCGCAAACACAGGTGCACTCTCTATTTCTTTACTCTCATAATCCGATGGGACGATCTATCGTACGACACGACACGACACGACCCGAAAGAGATCAATTTTAGTCTTTACTAATAATATAAAGCTGAAAAGTTTTTTGGAACGCGTTTATTTCAGGAACAGGTTTAAAAAATTGTGTAAGATAAACTGTTAGTCGAGTTTATGCTACGGAAACGAAACCGAGTGGCACAGCCCGTATGAGATATTAGGCAAAGTCAAAAAATAAGGGAAATGCTTTTCAAGAAATGAATTTATATTTATTCTCTTAGACATTTTGCACAAATTGCACATTCTCATACAGTTTGGTGAGAACTGTTTTAAAACTAAACATCCTGTTTAAATCTGTATTTACGTCAAATGCATATTAAAACAATGATATTTTTAGTATAACGATTACGATTCACGTTAGTCACTTATATTTCTTAGTTTTGTACCATTTCCTTCTCTTCGCTAATAATTATTATCAACCGGGGTTTTATCATTTCGTGAATACAACACATGTAAACTTTTTTTTAATTTAATAACTAGGCTTAATTGAATTGAATTTCGACTCAGGGCGCGCTGTTGAAAAGAGTAACTATCGAGTTTCTTGCCGGTATTTTCTCGATAGAATCGACTTTCCGATGGGAAGTCCAATCGTATTTCCGGTGGTATTAAACAAATGACTATTCATAAGTACTTTGTCAAAATTTTACATGAATAAACATATTTTCTTTACTCTATTATTAAAAAACTTGGTCTACCTCAATTTTCTCCGTAATAGTCTGGACCGGCTCCGGGGACGCGATAATTCCATTGGTGGTTGGCGGTTCGTTGGTCTGCGGCTGCTCCGGCGTCCTCGTGAACAGTTTCACGGCCTTCGCCTTCAGCTCCTTGGGGTGAGGTGTGTTTTGGCGCACGAAGGGAGTCTATAGGATACAAGTTTCGGTTAATGTTGAGACAATATGTTGTTAGATTTACCGGCTCTAAGAATCCAATAAAAATTTAAGTAGGATGTAAATTTAGTTAATAAGGTGGCAACTCTAAAATAACTTACTAATATTAATGGTATGGAATTTTGATTACTTTTAATGAATATAAATAATCATATTCATTAAAAGTAATCAAAATTCCATTCGTCTTTTAAACGCGATGGATTAACCGCGATCGTGCGATACCACTAATTAAAAGACAAATAACTTTTAAAACGAAATTCATGCACATGCTAAAATTGTAAAAAAATTTATATAGTGTTTTGGTTCCTACACACATGCTTTTGAAAAAGGTCCCAGTTATTAATGAGAATTAATTTTCAAAAAACTATAAGATCCAAAGATGTCATGTGTATAAAAATCAAAAGAATTAACTAAGATTTGTTTTAAAATATTTGAATAATTTCTAATCTAATGCATGAAATATATATTTTTTGCTTACAACAAATTATCATGTAGGTAACAAATCTTTTCGTGACATAAATATTAACCAAATGCAATTTGTGCTTGAATGTCGAATCTTTGTATAAATTTACCTAAACAGAAAATATATTTGCACACCATTTTGTGTAAATATGATGAATACGTGAAAATGATAATGACGCACACCATTCTGATAGTGTCATAAAATCAAACAAAGATGTATTTGGATCTCGCGCGCAGTTAAAGAACGTCGTATTTTATCCATTATTTTACATTATTTCAGCATAAATACAAACGCGTTGGCAGAAATCGACATATTATCTTATTGTGCCTCAAGTATTACAGTCAGTAACTAATACGTGACCTTTATGACCACAAAAAATTATAATTGCCGTTTAGCCTATTAAGCTCATCAAGTGGAACAGAACTAGGCGTGAATCACAGGATATGATATCACACAGCACTCCACCTTCGTTCGCTTTGGACGTCTCAGGATTACGATGATCCCACATAAGTGCAGTACAAATAGTGTGTTCTTGCAACGTCTACAATACGGCGAAGTGACACAGTCTTTAATGTGAGATTTAAGTATCCTTTTTGAACATATTGTGAAATTACAAATGTTTCATATTTTTACAGAACAACTGAAAATACAACTATTTAAAAATTCACGTAAGTTATGACAACGATTTTAAACAATAGAAATAATTATTTTTAATAATATCCAAAACAGTTGATATGTATGTAGTCTAGAAACAATTGTGTAATATGATCGCGGATAAGACAAACATTGTAAAATGCATGCGACGAAATAATCTTAAATTCAATAACGGTGTTAAATGTCTACAATGTAAATGAATAAAGCATTGCAAAATAAGTGCTGGAATAAAAATCCGCATACGTATAATGTGTAAAGTTTAGTAGAAGTATATAAAAGGCACTCTAATATTTTATTTCCTACTGCATTTTTCTAGGTAGCATATCTAGGAAATTGATAAAACTAAATGCATCGTGGAGGCAGCGCATACAGAACGAGAGTGCATTCACAAGTCAGTGTAAAGGGCTTGCTGGGATAAAAAATAGTTAAATAATTAAAATTTTACTAATATAGGTAAGCAAAGTTTTTTTCAAATACTATGCAATTAAGTAAAACATTCGAAAAGAGTATTCAAAATTACTTGGAGCGGGAATTTTTAAATATTCACTTATTAATAAAAGTCAATTTCGCAATTATATTATATTACATAATCATTCTCAGAATATCAATGTATATTGGGCGTACTAGATGCATTTGAAATATTAATCAAGGTTCAAAAATATCAGTAATAGGACACTATTTGTGAATGCACTCAATGACGTGTACCTCAGCGAGGTTAGTAATAGAGAAAGATAGCCTCTGCAGCGAGCTCCTCCGCTGTGTGGTGACTAGCTTGCGAACTACATTTAAAGGCCGTCTCAGCCCTAACATCTGCGTGCTGAAGAAAGAATCGCACGCCTCCTCATCTTCCTGTATCGACGTCACCTTGAAACCAAACACTTCACTCGAAGAAGGAACGCACGCTAAACGTCCGCGCACGCAATGAAGTGCGTACTAACCGCAATGTGAGAACTGTACAATAAAATCTTTACAAAATCTTAAATAAAACTGTTCCTTTGTTTATGTGTTATTCATTACCTTTCCTAGAATATTAAGAGATATAAAACCTAGGATTGCAGTGGTATAACTGCTAATTTATAAAGCCGAATAAAGACCGAAAGCGTGTTTCAGTGTTTTGTACAGTGTTTAAACTTCTTTACATTTCTATCACAGCATTTACTTACAAATATATTTTGCTAAATTTATCTTAAGACCAAATATGGTTATATAGTGTTCATAAACAGGTGTTTTGATCTTGCTATCTGAACCTATATTTTCATTATTCTACTATAATTTTAGTTATATTTTTTGTAGATATAATTTATAAAACTAAACCAAGTTTAAAATGTTTCAATGAAATTTTATTTCTAGTTTAAACATAATCCTTTTTAAATGAGAATGTATTTTTTTAATATAACTAAATTTTACATTCAATAGGAATAAATTCAGGGTTCATTCTACAAATAAAAATCTATATTTCTACAATACGAACTAAAACCTTACAAGCACGCAATAAAAATAAAACATACAAGAAATTTGCGCAATTTATTGAACAAATAATAAATAAAATTGGCTTAACATAAAGTAAACTGAACACAAAAATATAGGATGTACACAACCGAAAACAATTAAAAATAACTTAACACTAAAGGTAAAGCTAACAAATAATACTGTTCTTTATAATCTTATTCTAATGCTACTAATATAGAACTGAGTGCTAAATACGCTCTCTGTCTAGAAAATGCTCTATTTCTAAACCAACCCCTAACATTCCTATACTGGTTTCTGATAGTATAGCCAGTGTTGTGCAAGTACAATGGTACATTATTAACAGATCTATGTGGACGTTTGAGCCGATACAATCTTCCTTTGTTAAGGAACGGACAACAGCATATGCTCACCTCTTTGGCTTCTGGCACGTCTTCGGTGAATTTCACAGAAATAGTACGAGATGCTTCTTTTTCCTCCCAATCGTCGTCAGAGTCGTGGTCTCGTGAAAATGTGGACTCTGTTAGATGAAATAGTGCGTGGACATTTTAATATACATGAAATATTTTTGTACGAACAGTCAATCAATTTGTTTAAGCATAAGTTTTGCCTATATAGTCATTTACTTATAACTAGCACTAGTATAACAAATAGTGGTATAACTTTGGACATCAAAAAATACAAAACTAAATATCACATCTAAAGCGTACACCACAACATTTAATGGACAACACGAAACACAGGACAATATTACCTTTTAAATAAAGTGGGTAGTGTAATAATTTGGTGTAATATAGGTAGAAACTATTCATAAATTATGGAACTATTGTTGAGCGTAACGCTAGTCTCTTGCTTTTATCTAAAGTAAAAAATTACAACTATTTCTTAGAGTAGAAATGACAAAGAGAATATGTAACCAATACTGAATAGGTATCTAAACTACAAGTGTAAAAGCGGCGCAGTGTAAAAAATGTCGAGTATCAAAATCCATATTTATGTACATTACTTACCTCTTATCCTATCAAGCTCTTGTGACTGAGAATTAAATCTGTGTTCCCTGAACCACGTGCCACTGCCGACCTCTGACGTGTGTTCCAACTCTATTTGTGTCGTGTCAAAATTGACGTTTAGTATGTACACAGCAAACAAAACAAACACCGGTCAGTGCATATACACTATAATATGTAATTTTGCATAGTTTAATTTTTAGAAAAAAATATTTAAGCATTTTTTAAGAAATGTTAATATCGAGTCTATAGACGATAAATAGATTTTATGTTTATTTAACAACGAAGAATTTCCAAAACAACTGAGTAAGTTTCTCTCAGGAATACGTAATATGATCCTGTTTGAGCCACACAAAAAATATGACAAAGAATATATATGTATATATGATCTAACCTTAAAAAGATAAGATCAATTTGAGGTTTCATAAACATACTTTAATAAAATATGAGTTATTATAGTGAATACACATTGACTCTTGCACAATTAAAGAAAAGCACAAAAAGCATAAAAAAGATAATACCATTTGCATACATTGCATTGTATTATCGTGTATAAAACATTTTGGACATGTGTATCTCATAAAGATAACGCAAGTCGTGACGTGATAGTATGAAACATTGTCTAGTAGTACAGCCTTAGGAACAACATTCTTAATTTGAGAATGTTCTTGTGAAGAACTTACTATTGAAATGATCCTATGAAGTAAGGTCTTCTTGTACTAAATCCTAGTAGATTATGAAAGTTATATTGTATGAATTCAAAAGGTTTTCCAGTTGTATATAGAGTTCTGTTCGTAAGACTGTTTTTTAAAAAAATGAAAAGCATATTGATAAAGCAACCAAAGCATTGACTCTGAAGTTATCATGAAATTAAAAGTTTGTTTTATTATTTTAAACATGTTTTCTCTCCTAATATCCCAATCACCAAAAATAACTAAGACAAAATATTTTATTGCTTTTATTAAAGTTTGGATCTAGATTTTAGATCAATTTTGTTGCTTTTAAAAAATCCAAAAATATATAAAAAAAAATCCTAGAAAATATCATGCCAAACATTTTGACATTTAAATGTAACAACATATTTACTAATAATTTTTGTATTGATATAATCATTTTCAAATCTACATAACATTCAACTATTATATATACAAAGAAGTAAGTGGTCTAAAATCTATACTAGTCTGTAACTAATATAATAAAGAGGAATGTTTTTTTTTGTTTGAATTAAATAGGCTCCGAAACTGGACGGATAGCCTTTATCCCGAAAATCCTACTGCCACGTGAGAAATACGCGATTAATAAAATAAATGTGATTTCATATACAGTGCGTCTTTCATGATAACTACAATCACAGCAAAGCATTAGTTAAGGCTCAAATAAACTCTCCGATACCTGGCTGTTGCGTGTAACTGAGCTGCGGGAGGAGGAAGCAAGTCAGTACGTTTTCCCCTGTCGTTTCATCCCTGTCAGTTTGGAAGGTCAGTAGTGGTTGAGCCTGGTTCTCCGATAGCCATACAGCTTTTAGCTCCAAGTTCACTAATGTATATGGAAGATATTGTAATCTGTAAGAAGAAAGTGCATTAGGGAAATTTTATGTTTTTTATTGTTGAATGACCAGAAAAACCTCAGAAATCAGAAAGACCCTTGTTTCGAGGCAATTGTAGATAGTAGCACATAGTTTTCTTAAAGTCCTTTTATCGTAAACAATGATAATAATAATTATCGTTTTGGATGAAATATTTTGGAATTATCATAGTAAGGTAAAAAATCTAAAGTTCAAGAAAATTAGGCTTGGAATACGACGAGGATTTTTTGAGCTCAGAGCAAAAAATAATTCCCAATCAACTACTTGTGTCACACTAATAGCAGGATTACCACCTTTATAACTTCCTTCAATCTGATATGCTATAATGATTTCAATTAAAATGCCATAAAAATTCTAATTACTTACCGATTACCGCTTACATCTAAAACATGGAGGGATTTACAATTTCCTAATTCATTCGGCAACTTAGTAAGCTTGTTGTCTCGTAAACTCAGTACACCCAGTAAAGTCATATTGCCGATCTCTGGTGGTATGTCGCCCAAGGAATTCCTGTCCACATTCAGTACAGTCAACTCGTTCAAGTTCCCTATCGATCTCGGTAGTTCCATTAAAAAATTCTCCGTCAATATAAGCTCTTGTAGATTCGTACACCTGAAAAAAATAAAATAACCATTAGACATAAGCACTAATTAAATTTTCAGTCATTACATAGATGATGGTAATTATGAAAAAAAAAGAAACAAAATATCTTTAAATACCTTCCAACGTTCTCGTTTAATGTATGTAGTCTATTTTGGTCCAATTTTAATATCGCTAACTTTCCCAAATCGCCGATACCGTTTGGTACCGTTTCGAGCATATTCTGCGATAAATGCAGATCAGTAAGGGAACACAAACCCCCGATTTCTTCTGGAATCTTCTCTAACTTGTTCTCACTAACGTCCAAACATATTAAAGCTTTCAAGTTGCCTATTTCCGAAGGTAAATACTGTAGTTTGTTGTGATCCAGCCATAATTCTTGTAAGGCGGGCAGCTCACCAATGAATCCGGGCTACAAGTAATAGAAAATTTGTATATATTGACATTTTTTTCTTACACATGAAATAAAAATGAGTGAATGAATGAATATTATTTTCAACTTATTTAAAACCTGATGAAGAAACCTTTATCATAAGCTAAGACCTAAATTATCAAATTCATTACATTGTCTAAAAAAATTATATTCATAAAGGACTTACCAATGCTTCGATTTCATTATCGCCGAGATCTAATCTTTCTAGCTTAGTTAGATTTTTTAATGACTCTGGCAGTGACTTCAACAAGTTTTCCCTTAGCTCCAATGATTGGAGGGACACCAAGCTGAAAAAGGAAAAAATAAATTTATTAATTTCGTTGTTTTATAAATTTAGGGGACAACTTTAAATAAAACATGTCTATTTAAACTATAGTGCATTTCATTACATAATATAATGTGCTGCTGCATATTTTTCATGAATGTGTAAAACCAAATGGATCAACGGATTTACGAGAAGTTAAAAGATTCGGTAAATCAATTAACATAACGTTCCGTACAACTTGTACGGAACGTTATGTAAATTAGAGTAACGATAACTATCTAAAATAATTTATGGCAAAATAGCCCACTATGCGTTTGACCTGGATTGAGAAAAGTTTGTAAAACTATATGTATATACAAGTACTAAGGTTAGAAAATCAATTTTGCGTTAAATCTATTTACATTCATTATATTTGATATGCGTTACAGTTTGCATAGATAACAAAACCTTCAACTTAAATGATATAACAAAAGTTGCAGTTATACGAAAAAAATAAAATTCATTTAAAACTATATCTTGAATATAACTGTCAATTATTTTCTTCAAAAATGTTAAAGCCTATAATTAGGGCCGCCGTTTGTGTATTCCGTATTTGTTTGATATCGAACTTTTTTATTCAAGGTTGTATTTGGACTGGAAATGGAATTCCCTATCATGGCTTAAAGATACAACACTAAAAGGAAAAAACATACAAACACATAGGGTTTCTTTACAACACGTGACGCAATTAGTTTTACAAGCGGTACATCATAATCTCGGAAGCTGTTTACAAGCGGATTTGTCATTAGGTCAATGGATTTTGCACAATTTTTTATCGGTAAAGAATGAGTCATTCGTAACATTATATCCTTCTAAGCTAAGAAATTAAAATGACCTGGAATATATAATTCTGAATTATATTGATTCTAAATTCTGCTAATACATTGTCATAGCCTCAATATCTTTGTGGTTAACCAAATTGTACAGGTTGAATTTGACCTACTTTCCGGTGTTAGATTAAGCTGTAAGTGAATACATAATATACAAGTTGGAAGATGATGCGATATTCTAGTGTCATATAAGATCTTGCAGGAACATTAATTATGATGACCTTAAGCCCACTGCACTGTATTTGTAGCAATAGGCTTGACCAATAAGATCTTGATTAAATAATATTAACGCAAGTGCGTTTTAAAAGAAATTCATTGAACAATTGTTAGGAACCAAATTCGCTCATATGTGACAATGGTGTCGTGGGACTTAACACAATGGATGACTAATCCAGTGACTATTCAATCTACAACTGTAAGCGAGGCTAAATGGATAAGTGCCCGGTTTATAACAGGTTGACAAGTGGATTACGCGAATATTTTGAACGATAATTCGGGTAAACACCGCCATGATTTGAAACGGAAAAACGTTTCAATCATCTTTTCTGAGTCATACTTATTACAAAGAACAGATAATTAATTCCAAATGTTAATATTGCCTTGAAATGTAAATAAAGAATTAATATCAAGAATAAGACAAGTCAAATAGTAAATAACGGAATTTTAATTTTAAATACACGCATAAAGAATTCGAAGTTTTTAACAATACAGTTAAGCATGCTTAAATGAGTATTATTCTACGATCCGCTACGCTTGTAGGCCTATAGTATATCGTAGATTCAATGCCAATATAGTGCGAGTGCGGTAAATAGGATTTTGTTTACATTCTGCACGCGGTCGCAACTTATACTCGGAACCTTGACGGCGCATTCCTAAGCGAGATGTCGAAGCACTTAGCGCTACATTCGATACACAAACCGATTGATGAATCACTCACGATACGGTTGTAAGGCTTTATTCAAAAACAACTACTTTAAGACCTCTCGCGTACTCGCTACCGTTCATAACGGTCGGTTACGGTTTCGTTACCGATTTGGAGGGAAACCTGTGACCAAATTAGGCATTGTTTTATTTTTCTTATTAAAGCGCACTGAGCAATTAACATTTACCGTTAAAATAATGGACATGAAAAGTAAAACTCACTTTCCTACCTATTTATTTTTATGGAGTTACCAAATCTACCGGAAATATAGAGTCGAACTGTTATAATGACAACGGATTCTTATTTCCTTTTATGAAGTAAGCAAAGCAAAAGAAAGTCTAAAATACCGCTCATTTTGTTTAATTAAACCTACTTTTCCTAATAATTTGCATGACCTGCTTATTTTAATGTGGACATAAAAGTATTTTTTGCGCATCACATTCATAAGACACCGCAAGGTCGTTAAAAGCTTGTCGGATATAAGAAATTAGGTTTATTAATGTTGTTAATTACAAAGTTAGTCGTAACTTATAAGAATGCGTTTATCGCCTCTGTGCAATACGTCAACAACGCTCATTAGTCATACCGACTTCGATTTGATAGAGCCTTTAAACTGGTACGTTTTTATCACCGATACAACAACATTGGGTTACAAAGGATTTTATGACGAATGATACATTTAATAAATAAAGACAAATAACATTATACTGTTCATGTTGATCGATTTTCATGACCGATTTTCAATCAGAAAATTTTAGGTCTAATGGCAAGTGTGGTAAGCCTATATAGGAAACAGTATAACACAGAAAGTGGTACGAAAATAAGTCCACTCTCTATCGATGAGGCAAATTAAATCAAAATCCCACACAGTCGTTAAAAGATTAGGCACCAAAGTGGTAACTACGTGCTATTTATGAAAAGACTAGAGGATAGCATACAATTTAAATTTTTGTAGTTTTGCTTTTTAACCGGATTTCCAAAAAAAAGTTATTTTTAATTAAACCAGAAACTACATTAAGGAGATCATCAATCAAACCTTTATTAATGTGTTATTGTAACTCGATATCTTTTTATGTCAAACCAATGAACAGTAATGATTTTTTAACATCAATACTGAATGTTTTTGCTAAGGTAAAAAAGTTAGATAAAAACATAATACCTTGATAAGAGTCGTTGTAGGCACGCCCTATTATTTATCGCATGTCAGTAGTACATTGCGTCGTCAAATGTAGGTAACATTGCGTTCTATTTAATATTTACGAAAAATGAAATTTTATTTCTATTTTAAGAAGGGATAAGGTTCAATTTGCATGGTAGAATTGGGTTGAAATTGACGGGTTTAATGAATAGGACATTTTACATGGGAACGTTGTCATAAGTGGCCTAAATTCCGTTGCAATTTATACGTGTTGACCGAGCTGTTTGGACAATTACTTGCTTTACCAAAACAAGCAAAGGTCACTTGTTGCCGCTTGAAGTTTGCCTTGACACTTTTAAGGGATGAAATATTATCAACTTATCAGTTACTATTATCTTAGATGGAGAATGGTCAAACCATGAAGATTTTGAAGAGATACTTGTGTATAACGTACTAAGAATATTTTTTCAGAAACAATTTTAATCTTTAAAAAAAATCCGTATATCTGTACGATTATTTGAAGACCTTACATAATAATCGAATAAAAAGTAGTCAAACTAGTTTCGTAACTCATAAAAATAACGAAGAAATATTACCATTACAAGCAATGGTTATTATAACAAAGCTATTCGTGAGTTCAGTACACTGGCGTCTAAGCAAAGTCGCCCGCGGCGGTAACTTTCCACAAAACTTTCGCTTTCATTAGTCTTTGTGAAGCTTTACAATAAGCGATGTCATGATTTAATGAAATATAGTTCCTCTCCAAACTCACGACGTTGGAAATATGACGTTACATCTATGCGGTTTGTTTGAGTAACGAAATTAATAATATTCCAACTAGAACCTTGGCAAAAAGTTGATTTATGCGCGTATTGACATGAGTTAAATTCAACATGAGTATTTGCGTGCGTAATGTATGAAACTTACACGAATCTTTAACATAAAAAAACATACGCCTCGAATTGATAACCCTCTTCAGAGGAGTTTTTCAGGTCATTTTTCACTCCTTCTATCCCTTCAAAATGTATCCTTTCCTTATCACGTTTTTTCTCTAACTAAGGCTGCCAAAACACCCGCGAAACTATTTGCTTAACATTAGGCGAACCACGTGCTCTTTTGCCTTCCACTGACATATAAAAATGAATCTCACCTGCCGAAATCGCTCGGTAAGCTGGTGAGTGACATGTCATTGAGACCGAGCACGGTGAGCGCTCGCAGCTGGCTGAAGCCGGCCGGCAGCCGGGGGATGGGGTTGCTGCTGAAGTCGGCGATCTGCAGCGCCCGTAACTTCTTGATATCCTCTGGTATGTCGGGAATGTCTGGAATTGGTAATTAATACATTAACATTATTGATACATAATTCCAGTAATATAATCTTTTATTTTAGTCTTTTATAGAAATCTTACAGCTACAAATATGCTATAAATTACATTTTTAGGTAAACATATTCGTCGTGTATTTTTATATCGAAAATATTTTTTTTTTACTTAAACCACTGATATATTAATATTATAAAGATAAAAAGTGAACACTACCATTGGAGTATGAATGAACGAAATCTACATAACATTCATGATAAGAATAAGTAGGTACAGTAAAGCATCTGAATTTAATCTATAATTATAGACAAAGCTCAAAGAAACCAGATGTTTCGCTAATTCAATACAATCTATACGCCTTCAAACGCTTTTCATGTCAAAAATTATGAAGAAAAATGAAAGGAAGTGTAGCGTTTCTTTTCATAACATGAATAACATGTTAGTTCAACAAGAATGCGATCACCGGATTCTGTGGGTGTATTAATTACTACAGTGTTAAATTACACATAGGAATTAAAAGTAAATTCTAAAAATGTTTGTCTGACATTTTACCTGTAATATGAAGAGCATCTTATGATCTTTTAAGAAAAACAAAATCTTAGGATGGTGATAATTTCCAGTCACTTTTATTATACATAAATACGCGCAACCAACATAAAAATGCCTTAATTGTAGAAATACTCTCCCTATCTATCACTACAATGTATATTAACATCGTCCAAAGACCCTGTGAACGCTTAGCTTAGTCGCTTTTAAAATATTGTTCCAAGAATCCCATAACTCTTAAGAACAAGTGTAACAATTACGTTTTCCAAAAGCACACATTTTGATGTCGTTAGACATGCTTTACAGAGTCGCAGTAAGATTACGCGACTTTAACAATGCCTGTTTTAATTTTCCTGTTTACAACGCGATCACCGCTATAATATAAATGAGATTCGTGTCGCACACCGTCATTACATAGTTTAAGTATTTAGTTGCATTGTGTATAATGTGTTTTCCCAGAACGAAAATATACCGCTTGTGTAAAGTGCTGACTTGATTTATTTATTTATACCCAAAAGTGAAATCGTAATTTTATGTATGTAAAAAAATTCGCAATAGATACTGCCTTAAAAAAACTTTTAAAATTTTATTTTTTGCATTAAGCAATTACGCCTAATATCGATAAAACCCGTGTTTCATTTTTAGGTAAATAATAATATTCCCGAATAGCTCTATTATAATTTGGTCACATAATTTAAACGCATTTCATGAATATATCAGAGATATAATAAACACGCATGGTTCGTATATGCATAAATTCTCCACAAGGTATATAACTAGTTGCAAACGTACTCATTTAGTTAGTAGGTCAACAACAAGCGATGATTTCATAACATGGAAAGTATTCAAGGGCCAAGTGTGGAGACAATGGTGACCGTTTTGGTCACAGTAATCACGTCATCTTATAAATCGACATTGAACAACCTTAACAGTTTGGGCAACTCTACTTAAATTTAGTTATAATTATTTTAAATATATATCTATTAATACAAGAACATGGGGTCATTTCTATCTATTTATAAAAAGGGACTAGGGTGTCGCTTTTCTTGATACCTACATGGTAACAAAAACCAAAAATCGTTAATACATAGGCAAATATTTATTCAGTGAAATTTCCATCGTTTGAGACTTACAGCCTTACTTATAAACGTCTCTCAATTTTGAGATACCCAGTTAGGTGTTGTTTAAGGTTTTTTTCACTTATAAACCCAATTCAGCGTAGAGAGGTGATTAAGCAACTGTTAAATAACGTCAAAATTTAAGAGACGTCCAACCCTGTTTTAAGCCTGTTGATCGACAATATGGCGGATGTTTTATCAATCAGCTGATCATATTTGACGCTTTGACGTACTAAAGAGTATGTCGATATTGGTGTTTTTTATTTATTTGAATAACAATAAAAATGGGCTACGATAATTTACTTGCCGATTTTTCGATTTAAGTATGTGTGCAAAAAAGGTGCATTCAGAATACGCCGGCGTCAAAAAATAAATAAATTCGTCGTGCCTGGAAGCAAAGCAATTTTTATACAATAATACGAGGCTTCTATCATTTTATCAAGACCATAATACCTGCTTGTTTCATGCTGAATAATTTGGGCATACTATATTCAGTGGACTAATTTGATCAAGGTATTTATGAAAATTATTAACAAGACATATTTGATCATGGCACTAATAAAATATTATGCATATTTAACTCTTTATTTTAATTATTTCCAGATCCTTTAGGACTTGAAAACTCAAGTAATGCAATGGCCCTTAATAACTCGGAGATAGAAAATGAATGAAATAAATATGAACAAAGATATCATTAATAATTTTAATAATATTTAAAATAATTTTAATAATTAAACATATTAATTGTTTTTGTAAATTTAAAATTTTTGATTTTGTAGTACTCCTCTTCCAATCGCATAGTGCCTTTTTTATTAATCTCCCTCTCCTTTTGTATCCTGATATCATGAATCTATTGTTATTATTTCCCTGCTGTTTTTTTGTCAGTAGGAACAGTTGGTGCTCATGGTCATCACAGTTATTTGATTTTTCACTTCCTCTTCACTCCATTTTATTGAACGTTAATGTTTTATTGGTTATTGGATTCCTTTTTATATATTATATAATTTTTATTTATAAGATAAATAATATAAACTGACAAGTATTTGAAGATTTTCCGTCAATCAAACGTCATACTTACAAATAATCACCATAAATAACTACATAAAACCTCCATTATCATTCATTTTCGACATTATTTTACAAAATTATCGTGAATTGCGCGCATTATTACCTGAATGTTGCTAGAATAATTAAATTTGACGTTACTCACTTGAGAGAGCGCTGAGACGCGTTTATAAGTAAGAATTTTTTAATCGTTGTTTAGGACGTTGAGAGTTACTCAATTAAGAGGTAGTTAAACAACAAATCAAGCATTTTTTATAAGTAAGGCTGTTAGTATTTAATTTTAATCATACTAGCCCTTTTACGTTAAAAATAAATTGAAAAGGTAAAACATAATGGAATACTTTGCCGAAAATTCAATTCGAGTATCTCAATCTGAACGAGCTTAGAGATGGTAAATTGAATTGAATTCGCTTAAGCTTTTAGCGTACAGGATCTAATGGCCTGCAAGGGCCACCGAAGGTCGATACCGGCATTAATTGGCACACGGACACGTAAACAGCTCGGTGTAATTTACAATTGTTATAATAAATGTTTAAAGATGTTGGGCGAAACATTGTAGAATATTAGAGCAAGGTCAGCGTGGCCAGACTATTTAATAAACATTCATTCACACACAGATTGTTATCTAATATTAAATAACACAACCCTTTATACAATACACTAGGTATGTATATTTTACCAGAGTTCTCTTAATATTTAATGATCTTGCAAACGTTCTCTACATTCTGTATAATAAATTCAGTTCACATTCACTTTTTACGTGCGATTATAAGGGTAGACGCGAATAATACAATAGCTATATGAAAGCTTCAACGAAAGTTAACAGTTTTTAATTTAAAAGCTTTTGCTACAAAGTTATTCAATTTTACACGAAGTGGAAGCTTACAACATACCTACCTACTCAGTATCGGTACGCTGGTATCGATACAATTACTGATACACGTATATACAAACAAATCTGAAACCTTGATAAAAATCATTTTCGTTGTCATCGCAATCATTGGCTTCAATTGAATCGAGTGAAAGATAAAAATAAAACTATTAACGAACGTGCCTCGCGTCACTTTGTTACACATTAATTTTTATTGCCCATGTACAGAAACCGTAAATATTTATCATCCGTCAATTTGCAGGTGTTAATCATCTCGTTAAGTTTTCATTGCTTTATATTTAAGTAAATACTCGTACATATAATAAGAACCAAAACTTAATAGTACTGTGTATCGGTACTATCATGTACCTCGCTATTACAACGTTGGTTGTCTTAAACGACATCGTTGAGAATTCCAACGTTTAGATGAAATTTTTTTTCAGTTTAATTTATGATTAACATCCACAAACAATACTTTTGTAAGTAAAACACAATGCGAAGTACGATATAATTTATTCGACAAATGACAAACCTCTACTGCAGTATCGACTCTGAATTGTTTTATGGGGCCCTGTGCGTTGTGAGATCTCATAGAATTGTTTATAAATACGGATACAAGCTGAATACGACTACTAATCAGACTGATAACTCAACTGTACTTATCCTTATAAATTTTTATGAGGCAAAGACTCGATTCTCTTATGTTTTTTTACCATGTGAATTTTATGAAAATGCAACCATTTACATTTGTAAATACTAGCTAGAAGTGATATATCACAGAAACAAAAATACCGCAAATCCAGGTTATTTCTGCGCATTTACCGTTGCAAATACAAACAATTCATAACTGTAACTCGGCGATATATACGACAGGTACAAATAGAATAATATGCAGGTTAGCCAGGAAACTATGTGGCGATAAGACTTTTGCATATTAAAACGGCAAAAGAATAACAACAACCTTATGTTTATTTATTTTGCCATCGTGTACGTAAAAGGCGATATTTGCAAATAAAATCAATACAACTAAAATCATTCTCGGAGCTGAGATGTTGTTAATATATTTTGGAATCGCGTTTAAACAAAGCATAATGAATTAATGACTTCATTCTAATAGTAAACTTCCATTTTTAAAAACTAATTTATAAAATTTAACTTTAACTGGTCTTCTAATTTCTCGATGTTAACGGTAGTGCGCTCTGGTTTCCGGCTTGCAAACGAGCATTCCAACGGGTGTGTTGTCATCATTTATTTCGTCAAGCTGTATATCCCCTTGCATGATATATGGGTGCATCACATATTCTATATAACTTCCGGTACTGTAGTGTTGTTTAACATTGATCGCAATTGGCGAATAACTAGGTCGAAGTTTAAACGCCCTCCGGCGTTTCCTGACCATGTTAATTTCGCGATTTACTGTTCCGATAACTTCGCTTAGCGACTACGTACTCGAAAACTATTTATGCAACACGTTATTAAAGATAAGTTCGATTATATGAAATGTTTATTTCACCTGGAGAATGTTTAGCATGGTCGGTTTATTTTTGTAAGTCATTTTTAAACTGAACACGTAGAAATGTAAGCGTTTAACAAGTGTGGGCTATTTTAGGAAAGGTATGCTGGTTACTAAGAGTGTGTATTTAAGTGCATCACTATGTTTATGAGAAGGGTGAATGGCTATTCAGATATATAGGAAGCCTGCGGCTATGCAGCGCACCGACGTTCTTTGATGGGATGTAAAACGTTCATTGAAACTTCCGCTCTCTCTTTTTGTAGACTAGGACTATACATTCTGTGTGCGTTAGAAAAACGAAATGAACTATTTTCGAAATACAAAAGTTTTATGACATCATAAAATGTGATGAAGCATTCAAGCGAAAAGTGATTGCCACAAATGTCTGACTATGATGCGATGATGAAACCAATTGCAATAAAGTGGGTCAATTAAATTTGAATATTTCACCAAAATAAATATTTTTTTAGCCTTTAGAACATTAAACTGGAAGGAATAGTTGGAAGATACCTAAGAAACTTATTAATACAAATACTGAGGGAAGCAATTTGTTTAACAGGTTCAGGTGTCTATAAATACAATAGGTATTACGTAGGAAGCGAATGATAGAACATAAACAGACTTGATTACTATCAACAATATGATTACATAGCACACACCTCAGCAAAACATATAATGTAATTGGTGTACCTAATTTATAAACTTGCTTCACATAACCGCGTCCCATGAAACCGGTCTAACGTGTTGCATATTTAAAATCCTTTTACTTAGATACGTTACGTCATCGTGTTCGTTTTAAAAGTACCCAAATATGGAAAGATGTATAAAATTTTTATTACAAATACCTATCTTCCTATTTTCTCTTATGTTACTTGTATATTTCGTATTTAAATTTGAATAAATGATATATATCGACAGCTTAATCATATTATCGTGAGCATAAGCAAGAAATTATATGTTTGCATGTTGCTAGAGTTGTTTTATACCTACTTATTTCCTGTTTACAATATTACAAGACAATAAGGACACGGGATGTTTGTTCGATAGTTGTCAATCCCAGTATTCGATGGCGGGAACGCAATATCCGCGGAACGCCTAGCGACCGGGAACAATGCGGGAAACCAGAAGGAAATTAATATCCCCGGAGTCCCAATTTGAATACATCGTCAACAATTTCAGTATTTAAATTATGTTCTTCATTAAGACTTAAATTTGTAGTACCCACAGTACTGATACTTTATTACTTGAGATTACTATATATATGTTTTAGCCGAACCAAAATCGAATATCGACCATTGATAAATCGTATATAGAATCAAACAACCTAAAGTATAACAACAAACAGCCGTCCAATCTCACACGCCGATGTTATTACGATGCTTTGTTTACGATATCTACAAACAATGGCAGCCGGGCGAAAAGAGAAATAAAACAAAATTAAAATAAAAGTTATTTAGTCTGGGTCGGGTGGCGGTCGCGGCCGGCTTACTCCATTCCAACTGGAATCCCATTAGAGCGTTATTGAGTTGTGCGAAGTACAAAGCGTCGCAAGTGGCCTGTGCCGACCCACCGCCCACGATAATGGACGGTCGCGAACAGCAGGACACAATGAAACTATGGCATTCGCGAACTTTTAATGCACGTGAACGATACAATGCTTACGTAATAACGTACACCGCAGCTATACGCCGATTACAACCCGCTATTCAACTTCATATAATTCAGCTTTATTACACTCGTGACAGGCTGAAAGTGATTGTAATATTCTGTTTTATTTCAGGATGTCTACATACCGAGCGATGTTGTTACTGTATAAAACATTTTTATCCTTTTGGTAGACATCAAATAATGCATTCATTAAGAAGAAATAATGATGAATTCTTTTCGCATTGGTTCTTCCAATAGAATGATTTTTTCTCAATCGGTCTTTGAAATGTAACTATGTATTATACGAATGCTTTCGCGAGGTGTTCTTTTACATTTACTTTATGCAGGTCAGACGCCATTGTTCAAAAGTTCAGACATGGATACTGTTACATAAACTATTGCGAAGAACGTAAGTGTGCGAAATTACACAACATTTTTTAATCTCCTCTGAACTTAAAAATATTTCTTTCTTTAGTATTTTTTTCCCACTAAGAGAGTATCAATTAAATTAAGGTTCTGTTCTGTAGTGAACTGAAGTAAAATAAGTTAAAGTCTACATACGAAAAAATACCAAGGTTATAAACTCTTAGCAAGAAAAACAGAATTACTTACACGTTGTCTATATTTTATAATGGTTTAGGTGAATATAACGTCTAACAAGTGTAGACATTAGCACAACCTTTTATAGCTCATAAAACTGTAGTAGCCATGCGTTAAGAATCATCAAAATGTCAGCTGCATTTTACAGGCACTCATTAAGCGTTCACATTAGTTTAGCAAAATATAATAAAGAAAATATAAGTGGAGTCGCTCTTTAAATTCTCATATCTTTATCTGCAGTTGAATATATCTGGGAGCATTCAATAATGTATACCTGTTTGATGTCCTTTGATATCTCATAGACAGTAACGCATATTACTTTAAGCCGATATATATGTATAAATCCCCTGCAAGAAAAGTCTACTAAAACAATGATAATCCATTCAAAACTATGTTTACTTCCTCCAATTTTAATCACTTGTGGTAAACGCAAATATTCTTTTGAATTATTTTACTAAACCGGTTCAAAACGTGATCTCACTGTCTGGCATAGTTATATTAACATGATAGGGCGGGATAATAAATTGCAAAAATACTTTAAATCTTTTCGTTTTGAAAAAATAATGCTTGCTTCTTGTTGCAACTTTAACAGATACCTATTTGTCATTTAATACGTAGGTAATTGACATAAAATAGAGGCACAACTATCATTCAACTACCTACTGGTATTTTCCTCTCTTGATCAATTCACAACAGGGCAAAAGGTAATACTGAGATGAGTAAAAAATCGTGTATAATTTATGAATTTATGCAAATTCTACAAGAAACAAATTAAGTTGAAATAAGTTTTTGTCGATATATTTTCAATCCATGTAAATAAGACTTTAATACTTGACTGTCAGCTACCATCAAAAACCAAAGAGCTTTCTGAACGCAACAACGTAGGTAGGTGCTCTCCATTAATTAATGAAAGTATGTAATTTCCATTAATAAGCAACGAGAGTATGAGAGAGATGTGCAGTGATATGAGCTGCCGAGGCGTGGGAGCTGGGGACAATGCGGTTAGGTTCAATAGCCGAATAAGCCATAGAGGCATCGAACCGCACAAACGAGTTATTCAAAGGAAACCACTTTTACACAAACGTTCCAACCGTATCGAATAGATTTTACTCTTATTTGTAACTAATACAATGGCGGCAAATACTTATTTGTTTTCTCACGAGCTGAATGAATCACGATGTAAATCGACACGTACACTTCTAGATTCGTAATCTTTATATAGCATTACAGTTAAATCAACAGTTATCCTTTTAGGTTGAAATTGTTTACCAGTTCCAAAAAGAAGAAAATTTTTATCAACATGCTTTTTTATTTATTATTAACTGCAAAACGAAAAAATCATGTGTATATTACTGTATCAAAAACAAATGTAACGTAACTTAAACTTGGCTACTGCTTTATTTATTATGTAATACATATTTTAATTGACAACTAACACGCAAAGGCGATGAATGAACCGGAATCGCTTTAAATCTTTTAAATAATTACAACTATCAACATAGAAAGGTTGTATTAAAAAATAAGAGCTATCTTGATTGTTCAATGGATGTTATCTTCAAGAAGATAGGTAATTAACATCGTGAGCAATAGTATTAAACTACTGTGTTATCAGTTATGCAACTATTCAGGTATCTACGATGGATACGTTATCAAACTATGCTTATCTCCATTAAGGAATCCAGGAAGGACTACTAAACAAACAACGTGAAAAACATAAGCCTATGGAATGTAACTTGGTTTAAGTCAAAAAAATTATGCCTGGAATTTATTTTTGCTTTATTCACGGTTTATATTCTATATTACGGTGACCCGGATACTCTTTTTAACTAATCGAATCTTAACGGAATATAAGTCGCACCGAGATATTATTTCCCATAGTAAACTAAGTTACATATAGTTAGTCATAGTTTTTGTAGTCTTCTCAGTTTATAGGCCAAAAAAGCCTCCAGTTTACAGAAAGTTGTTAATGTTAGTGATCAAATACTATGTATTACATTTTAAAATAGTTCTGAACCTTTTTTTTTAAACGTCCGTCTTAAATGGGATAAAATTTAAAAAAAAGCAGATTTTTGATTTGTACATTTCATATACATAATTTATTAAAGCCAGAATCAAAATTATTATAATAATCAGCGATTCAAATGCATATTAACCATACGAACTCTTAATACCATTGCGAGTTGTATAAACTATAAACGTAAGAAAATTCTCTTCAAGGTCTTCTCTTAATCTTTTACGCACTTTCGTAATTGACTGAGAAGTACCTATGCAGTATACTGATTTAAATNNNNTCCGATGAAAATTACATATAATATTGCTACACCTCTATGGCTTCCATGCAATTTGCTAAGACCACATACCTTTGTTTGCTGTTTGCATGCTTTTAAATTTATAAACATAGCGTAATGTACATTTTTATTATTATTTTAAATTGTATGCGTATGCTTACATAATACAGATATTTAATCATATTTGCATTCCGAATGATGAAAGTGGAAAGTGTGTATGAACGTAAAACTGCCATTTTCATTTCGAAGACTATCGATTTGGGAGAAGAAGCGAATAATGGTGATGAATTAGTTTATTGTGAACTCTTAAAATGATCTGCTATAAGAAATTTGTACAGTCACTAACAAAGATTATTACTACAACAAAAAATGATAATCGTTTAACACAAAAGAGGAATTGTATTACGCTCCATTTAGTCACTGTCCAACCAGCTGAAACGCGAGCAGTTTAGTTTATTCACGAACTCTGAACTACAAATGCGTCCTACTAATACTATTTTACTACAAGCTTTATAATTTATATTATTACCTCAAAGATTTTTTAAATAGTGTTAATGAAGACTTTCTTTAAAACATATCATTTTAGTGTAAACTATTTCCACATAGTCATCACATTCTGTTTGAAACATTGAAGATCCCATGTAAATTCAGTCAGTTAGAAGATGCATAAAACGCAGTTATTCAAAGACGACAACCTCAAATCATTGTCATTCCATGCCTATCTGAAGATATTACATCTGAGAATGAATTTTCTTATAACTTAGACCGCAGTAAGACCTCGCCGTAAGCACTGTAACGGTACTAGCTGCGTACATCGCAGTAACTTAGATGTTTACCTCATGAATTGTGACTTTATTGCGTATAATAACCATAACGGAAAAACCTTTTCGCAGTAAACGAACAATCTACATTTAATTTTTCGTACTATAAAGGTAATTTAAGCTTTAAGTTAAACCCCTCATTTCAGATATGTAGATCCAAAAAAATCGTTTCTATTTCCAGCAGCTTGTGCAATATTGGGCTTAAATTGCATTGTTCATTATACTACATCATTAACACTCGTGTGAGATAGACAGAAACAACAATTCCATTCAACATCTGAAAAGTCCGAGTTATCGCTTGCTGCTATCTCAAGCGTTAATAATTACGTAAACACTCATGAAATACAGGTTTATTCAAAGTTAAGTATATGGCGACGTGTTTATGTATCAGGGCTAAAAGTTATTAATTTTAAACGCTGTCATTTAAAATTTCATTATGCTATGATATTAGATAAAATAAAATCATTGTATGATCATTTCGGTTTACTTATACATTTATCTTATTTATCGAAACTAGAGCAGTAATTCATTATCTGATGGATCCATCACGCTTAGGGATTGCTCCCGGGAATTCCCGGTACTCGATTTCCCGGGAATTCCCGGTACTGAGAGCCTCGGTCCAGTACCGGTACTGGCTCTCAAAGTCCCGGGAATTTCGGTACTTTCGGTACTGTTAAAAAATAACATTAATAAATTATTTTATCACGTTGTCGCATAAATATATATCAAATATTAGTTTTTTAATTATGCTCTATTAGTAAATATTGAGTTACTGTCCATTTTAAATACTTTAGAATACAAAAATCACCATGGCAAGGTGGCATCTTTAGTGAACGTCATGTCTGATTGGTTCTAGGAGTGCGTTTCTCAAGCGTACATTGTATGAACATTGTCTTATGTACGATATGTCTTGTGTCATTATTAATATCCGACATCAGTTGGAAGTTATTTGTTCAATTTTATTTTTTATTATAAACTTTAGGCAAGAAGGGTTATTTTTTTGTGATGTGATTCTCACAGTTAGCTAGAAGGGCTTCTACTGTTTAACGCAGACGTCACAGGCTAACTGAAGGTTTGCCTAGGCTAGCGATATGCCCAAGGGCGTTCCCCTTTGAATAGGATTACGAAACTCGGCTTGGGCTGTCGCATGAAGGCAGGAGTCTTAAGGGCCTGACACGAACGGTATCTCACCCGGATGAGCGATGCGCGGAGCAAGAGAACTCGTCTTCGCCAGCGAAGACGGTGTAACTCTACTGTGGAGTGTTGAGAGCTGGAAGTGGCGGAGTGCAGGCGGGAATTTGCTTAATAATAAAATATCGTTGTCAGAGTCGACCAGGACATGCCTAGGCCGTATCTTTGTCGGTCTGCCGATGTGATTAACATAATAGCTGATGGCTTTAGTTGCTAAGGAATTGGGATGGTTCTTAGCCTTGTCGAAGCACTTAGCTCGCTTGCTTCATCCATTAGGCTATTGTCATATTTTATTGGATCTGGGCGGGATGGCAGTGAGCGAATGCTACACTTGCGTATGTTAAGATGGGGCGAATGCAAGCTTTGTAAAGCGTCAGCTTATTTCTAAGAGACAGCTTACCATGCTTGTTGAAGATTGCGTAGAGACGGCTCAAAACAAAGCTAGGTTTCTTAGGAAATGTGGGGACCTAAGGTCATTCCGGCATCAAGGGTGACTTCTAGGTATTTGTTGTGTTAATCATACAGTTTGATTTCCTCAGTGATTCTGAGGTGAGAATGGGTTCTAGGGTTGTCTACTTGTCCACGCTGGAAGAGCACGGCGGCCTTGACAATTATCCCCCAAATCTTGAACTAGTCACCTAAGGCTTTGGTCAACGATTGTAAAGAAGGGTTATTATTTCCTACTAGTTTCGGGCTAAAACGGATATTTTCATCTGCTGGATATATCTATATTCGTTTAAGAATGCCATTAAATAATCAAAGCCTCATTCGATCTTATCGACGTCATTTTTAAGAACGCCTTTGTGACTTTTCTAGCAATAAAATCTTAGACGCAGCACTGAATCTTAAAGTTGACGATGGTGGAATAGACCCGTCTCGCCAGTTTGCTGTCCCATCAGGTAATGAGAGTAATATAGGAAGTGCCGTGTTTGCGCACATACTTGTGCAATATACTCGGCTAGTCTCTGTTGAGATTGATCCCCATGACCGATGTCGGTCGGATAGACTATAAAACAAACACTAGGCCTTCAATTGACGTGTCACCACCAATGTATTTCTAACATCACTTACCATATTTCAAGAGCATTTATTCACTTCTTTTCACTTTTTCGTGTCTCAGATCGTTTCCATCGGGCTACTCAATAGAATTTAAGTCTTAAATTGTCGATGTAACTCAAAACATTGCCACGTGCAGGCCATGTTTGTCGTAGGGCGGACGGAATATAATTTGTCACGCAGACCAAAGAGATCATCTTCATCTAAATCTTTACAGCCGCGGGTGGGCCTTAGCCTGGTCAACTAACTTTCTCCAGTTCGAGTGATTATGAGCTTTCTGCTTCTATTCTCTTACACTGATCGCTTTGGTATCATTTTGTATATCGTCCATCCAGTTTTAGTCTATTTCAGTTTCCACGACCGCCTTGTTTTCCATCCAGTAGACGTTGGGATACCAACGTCGTCCATCCTCACAACATTTCAAGCCCAGGGAAGTCGTCCGAGTCTAGTGGTCTTTGCGATGTTCGGCTCGGTGTACAACTCGTATAGCCCGTGGTTGTAGCGTATTTGCCATCTCCCATTCTCCAGCACAGTCCCAAAAATGCGTCGTACGATTTTTTTCCCAAAGATGAGCAGCGAGTCGTCGTCTTCTTTGGTTAGAGACCAAAGAGATGGTGGGACCAAATCGATCAAATTCTTGTTATTCAGGTAAACGATGCTTCCCTCAAAATCATGATAAGTGGAAAGGTTTAAGAAAGTCTTTGGGCAGCATTGACACACACCAGGCAAAAAATAGTGGTTTT
>LQNK01000209.1:195070-224914 GCA_001586405.1 Phoebis sennae | reverse complement strand
GTTCGATGCCTTTTTTGTAACGGCATTTGCACAAATATTTAGACATCCGGTTTTAAAATTTCGTTGTTGTGCTAAACATTCCATACTATGGAATGTTCATTCATTTATTCAATTAGAGGTCTTTGGTAAAAGCTGTACTGAAAATTATATCTGAGTTACCCCAGGACAATAACTAACAAAAAATTTTGCGCTGTGTATGAAAAATTATCAGTTATAACAACAGTTACCATCAAATGCCATCTATCTATTATATATAATCTATTGCTATTAAAAAAATAGCATTTTTTCGTAATTCGATGCCACTTTGTGGACCAACGGACAATTCGAATTTTTTTAAGGATTAAGATAGTACAGTTTAAAGCTCTATTCCAAGCAAGAAACACCAAAAACAACTTACCATTTCTGGATACATCTAATTCCACTAGATTTTCAAAATTCTGAATGTCTGATGGTAATTTGTGGATTTCGTTATCACTAAGACCTAGCCGCCGAAGCCGATGTAATCTGAAGAAATTCTGAAACAAGACAATCTTTATGTATTACCAATAATCTATGGATTACAATGAAATGGTTTCAAACTTTTGAATTTTTTATTTGCAAGTTTGTTCATAATTTTTTGACCTGATTGGCACAGTGCATCTGACAGTGTCTGTTGCAGCACCCTTTGCTGTGTTTGATTACCACACATAGAAAATTGTTATACTTTTCTGCCTGGGTGTTATTTATTTATATCTATAGTATTATGTATTTACACAAAAAAGTATAATTAATGTATGTGTATCTAGCTTTCATAGAACAAGCTTTGCTTAGTTTCAGACTAGAAAGCATTGCGTCTAATATCTGAGAATTGGTATTTATTAATTATTTAGTATTTATTTACAATGAATTTAACAAATATAATTTTTGACCAATTACTTTGCATTGTTGTTTTGACTCATGTCTACTAAAAGTCTAAAACTATTTTCTTTTACAGTGTATAATTTATTTCCTTAAAAATATCTGAACCATTGAATTCCAATTAATTTCTGCTGCATAACATCTTAAGCAATAAAAAAATATGGGATAATATGGGAGCCAAGCATTGCAAGATTGATCCAAGCTTGCACTGGTGTATTTACCACACCCTCAGCAGAAGGTTAGCATAAAGCAGTATTGCACTTATACGGTGAGCGTGTGCCCAGAGGTGTGTATTCCTATCACATTCCTCACCCATCCTACACCTTTACCAATTTCCCATCATTATATCCCCTCCTCTTGCTTCAAGCCAGCAAGGCACCTGGGACACTTCGATATTGTAGATGTTTATGGGCTGCAGTCAGTCACTTAACATCAGATGAACCACAAGCTCCGCTTGCCTACTGTACCATTAAGAAAATTGTTATGTTAAGAAATATAAGCTTTTTTCAAATAACTTAGTCCATTTATAATATTACTGTGGCCATTATTCTAATTTACTTAACAAATTTTGTTTTCGACACACATTAAATGAAATTTTTATTAATAGAGTAGGGATATTTTTTTGGTAATCAACCACAAATATAAATGGTCTTTTTATTTCAACCTCCAGTAAAGAATTTGCAATAAATTTGTTTGTTAATGCACAATCTTAAAGTTTATTCAACTGTTTGACCAATATTATTGGTAATGTAAAAGTAAAATTATATTCCATATTATGTCATTATATACAAGGCTGGCACACAAATATAACATTTATATTATGTACCTTGGTTGATTACAAAAAAAATCCCATACTCTATTAATAGGCATTCCATTAAAAAATTTCCAGACACTAATGATTGAGTAACGTTAATTAGGATATTAGGCAATTTAATTAATAATTATGCTAAAACATTTCACAAGAAGACAAAGGACAAGAAATGCAAAATAATTTTAGTGAATAATAGGTTTTCTGATAAAAATTGTTGCTACAAAACAAAATTACTAAAAAATATAGCTCAGGTGATGTTCACTATTACTTGACACATTACTTTAAGTAAATAACAAGTATCAATTTACAACAACATTAACCTCTATAAGTTGTATATTAAATATATTCTTAAATATAAAATTGTATGAAACAACCTAATGACAAAAAAATGTTTAATAATAATGGCTGATACTATTGTCATTTTTGTTTTAGTTATTGACCGTCAATAAATTACTTCTACTTTAATAATCATCTTTTTGTAACATTTAATTTATTAATAAAGAATTAGAATACAATCATTGAGAGCTTCATTGCAAGCTATCTAAAATACAATTAGTTTCTGATAGCCAGAACCAATACTAGGTGTGATTGATGTATTTGAATCTGAGTCTACGGAGCTCCTAAAATGGTTATAAAACACCTCTGAACATTGAATTAATATTTAATGAAATATTATATGTTATTTCCATTTATCATGGTAAAGACAAAAAAAAAATATGAATACAGCGAGAAAACTAAATATCTTAACAATAAATTTCTTAGTTTTGATTTGAGTATCTATGAACTTTAAATTCAAGCGATTTAACATTTTCTGAGCTCTCAAGACCTTAAACATTAATAAAAAAGTTCTAAATGAGTTATTAGTTAAAAAAACGTAATTATAAAATAATTGACCACAACCCATTCATTAATTTCAATTCATTTTAAGTAAAACAGTTATCGGCAGATTAAAATCCATTTTTTTTATTATTTACGATAGTGATAAGGTAAACGCCCACGTCTGATGCATATCAATTTATCCGCAAAAAATCTTACCTTAGGTAGATCTCTTATGTGGTTGGCATCCAAAAAAAGTTCCTCCAAACTCCTAGAATATCGTAAAATGTCTTCAGGTACTGTTGGCAACGAGCAGTGCCGCTTGTCTACACATTCCACTTGACGATTACATTTGAACAAAGGTATACATCGAAACATGATGGACACTACACTTTAATGAAACTATATTTATGTAAATCACTATCACGACACATATTTGAGCACTTTTCCGTTCGCTGTACTATTTCAGCATTTTAAATTATAAATAACGATATCAAAAACACCAAATGACACTCGGAACACCTCACCCTCAAAAATGAAGCCACAAACTATCAGTATTGCCAATACATAAAAATGTTGAAATAAAAATATGTATACAATGTTACCATGCATATTATAATATGAAAAACCCGGGCTATTTACAAAATAAAAGAAATCATTAATTATATTTATTATTATTTCGGTAAAATAGCTTACATTATTTACAACATTTACAATAAGTACAATTATATTATTTCATATATGTACATATATGTATATATTAGATTTAAAAATATTTTAATAATATGTATGGACTCGACGGATAAATATCAATTTTGAAAAACGTATTTTATTTTAAATGGATTTTAATTTAGAATATAATAAGGCTATGGTCTTTACTCCAGTGACAGCACAATATCATAAAAAATTTACAATATATTTCTTCAGCAATATTTTTCTATTTCTTTGATTCATTCGTCACCTTTTATAATATCTTATCTATCTTTCTACCCCAAAAAATTCTAAAGCAGACCTCAAAATTCAATTTAAAATTTATCAATTTATGAACGAGTGAAAACGTTAGACATGAGAAAACTAGCCGTGACACTCAAATAATTAAGTGTCCTTGCCAATAAAGAAAAAACAATTATTAGCAGACATCTGTCTACTTGTCTAGTGTGCAGCGTTGCCAATGTGCGGGGAATTCCCCGATTTGCGGGTAATCACACATCGATTGGGGAATGGTGTGGGGAACGGTGCTATGTGGGAAATGTGGGGATTGGTTCATATTCATCGAAAAGTACTAATAATTCTGTTGATTTTCCCTAAAAAAAAACCTCATCTATATCTTTTCATGTACTTTTGTACGTTCCAAAATCCGGTCATGGTCTAAAAAAAATGGTCATCCGCACATTTTCATAAGAAATAATCATTTGTATGTCGGGAATCTTGTGGGGATTATTGGGGAATTTAACTTTCATTTTCGGGTAATTGCGAATAAGACATTGGCAATGCTTCTAGTGTAGTGTGACAGTGTCTGCCATTTATCGCTATTCGCTAGGTACTTAATACATACTACATAATAATACGTAGGTACTAGGTACTTACTACTCACTAGTGAGTAGTGACTACTGACATAAGTCAGTAATAATTTTTATTTTATTTATTTGGAAATAAAATTTCGAAATTGTGTGGTATTAATATAATAAAGTCTTAATCAGGACATACTATTTATTTTAATTTTATTTAGGTTTTAAATATTTAAATATGAAGTATTACTGATATCAACATAATAGTTATTTGATCCTATTAATAAAATAGTTTAAGAGCGCGGTTTCAATCAATTCTACGCATTAAAATATTTTAGATGTACTAACGAAATAACATACATACCTTACAGTTATTCGAAGAGTTTTTTATTATTCGAGTAAAATTTAGGAAAAAAATTAACTTTAACTTCAATTTGTGAATTTTGAAATAAAAATTGTTCATATAAAAATGTCTTATAATTTGGGTTTTATCGGCGGTGGTAATATGTCCACATCAATTTTTAAAGGAATCATTAAATCAGGTAGTTTTTTTAAATAGATATAATGTTGCTTTTTTACAGTAGTTTTCTGCTTTACATATTTACAATCCCAATTTGATATTAATTAATTGATAATTTAATTCTATTTACCCTTTTTAGGTGAATTGCCGACATCAAAAATATGGGTGTCTGGTCCACACCTAGAAAACCTTCAACATTGGAAAGAATGTGGAGCTAATATAACAAACAAGAATGGTGAAGTCTATAGCAATTGTGATATTGTATTTCTGGGAATAAAGCCTCAAGTTTTAACAAGAGCAATACATGACTGTCTTGACACATTACCTCCAAATCTGATGACCAAAAAAGTATTAGTTGTCTCTATTCTAGCTGGGATCAGTATTGAACAATTACATAAGGTGCATACTCATATTTTTAACAAGTTTCTATGTTAAATTATATAAAAAAGTTATTATCTCAATAAGTAAACATCCTTTTCTGATAACTAAAATTCTTTTCAGATATTGAATATATTGCCAGGTGAGAAAAATGTGATTCGTACATTACCAAACACACCTATGTCGGTTGGAGCTGGTGCATGCCTGTACTCACCCGATAGCACAGTCTCTGAACAGCAATGCATGGAATTAGAAAAACTGCTCTCTGGTTGCGGGATTTGTGAGCGTATTCCAGAGAATTTGATGAGCTCTTTGGGTTCTCTCACTGGTTGTGGTCCAGCATTTGTAAGTATATCCATATTATTTGTTATTTTCATATACATACAAATTATGAAGGTCCTATATTATGTAAGACAATTAAAATTGATTTGACTTATTGTGTCTTCTTAATGAGAAGCAAAATTACAAAAGCAATATCATTTCTAGATGCTTTTCTTAGGATAATTGTGTAATTTTCATAATATTATGAAGAAAAACATACATTAAGTCAGGGGTTCTCAATCATTTGCAATCTGTGATGTACTGACAAGTTTAGTTACTTAGTGTCGAGGGGTGAGTTCTAGTTTCAAATATGACTAAAGGGACAGATAATTTGAGGTATCAATGGGGTGAGGGAGGGAGGGAGCAATGAAATCCTCCCTGGTGTGTCACAGTGAGTATGGAGAGGCGAATTTCTGAAGGAGTGAAAACTCTAGCCAGCCAGCTATGCACTTAGTTGTAAAAAAACATTTGACAAGCAAAGTCAGACTAAATTTTTGAAATGGGTTTCAGAATTAAATCCCAAACTATCTACTATATAAGTGTCTTCATTGCAGCACCCCATCTAGTCTCTACAATCTAAGTTAAAAATTTAATCCAAATTAAATAACAAAGACATTTTCCTCAACTTTTACCATACATTGCAAAATTATTCTAATTAGAAGTTCTATCAATCTACATATACTAATTTTGTTCTCCGAAAAAACTGGACCATTTTGGATGAATTTTGTTCAGAGATTTTTTGAAACCCAATAAATAACATAGGATAACTTTTATCCCGGAAGTCCTACAGGAACGGGAGATATACGCAGGTAAAACTGTGGTGCTCAGCTAGTTAAAAAATAATAATATAAATTAATTTTAGATGTTCATCGCAATTGAAGCATTAGCTGATGGGGCGGTGAAACAAGGCGCTCCAAGGGCGCAAGCGATTCGGCTCGCGGCACAAATGGTTATGGGCTCGGGTAAAATAGCTCTAGAAAGCAAGAAACATCCTGGACTGCTGAAAGACGAAGTCTGTTCTCCTGGTGGTTCTACAATTAGTGGTGTTGCAGCTTTGGAACATGGCAAATTTAGGTATGTTTAATTAAAATGTTTTTTATCAGATTTCTTTCTGGTAGACATTGTGGGTGACAAAAATTTAGATTGTTACATTATTGTTGCTAACATGTTACAATAATTCAGTAATATTGCCTTACAAAAGATTACCAAGATTTTTCAATAAGGTGTTTTACTAGATTTTTCTTTCTTAATGTTAACATATTAATAATATAAATTTATTATTTGTGTTGATGCCAAAACAATTATGTGGACCAAACCTCAATTAGCTGATGTTGAAAGTTTTAAATGATTTTTTTTTAATAATCTCTGTTAATATTTTTTTTTCAGGGCAACACTTATAAGTGCAATTGAGGCTGCTATCCATAGAACTCAGGAAATGGGTAAAAATTAGAAAATCTCATTTTTTTCTCATATTTTAAGTATTAATAGTTGTTACTTAAATGAAACGGTATTAATGTATTACGGGATCAGGAATATCATAATAGTTTGTTATTGTTGCTACTTTCCATAAACTTTTTTGTTTAATGATACTCAAATAGTTAAATATTATTATATGTATTTTCTTGATATTTTAAGTTTGTTCTTGTTAAAAAATCTGACAATTTACATGAATTCTATAGTTTAACGAAAAAAATGACAGATTCTTTTTGTTATTATATATCTAAGGATAAATAAGGTATAATATATAAGTATCGGTCATAAAATAAAAATGAATCTCTTCACAGTACAAATTACATATACAGACAATTATTATGTCTTTAAGCACATTCGAGTGATATAGGTGAAGAAGGCAGAGAATAAGGGGACTATAGAATACTTTGTGACAATTATCAAAAACACTTAATTATATAATCTTCAAAAAAATAATAATTTCCTGCATTTTTTTGCAACAATTGTTAATTGAAATGATATGATGAACATTTTCCTTAATTTAGTTTTTTGCAATGAAAACATTATTTATTACGTAATGCCAAATTCTAACACAACTAACTCGGTTGTATTCTTAGAGTTGAGGAGATCAAAATTGGCTAAATGTATTGAATTTCTTGAAGATGGTTGAAATAGTTTTTTGATAATTTATTTTCTCCGAACGAATATTATAAATTAAAAAATAACCATTTAATTTCCCTCTAGTACGGCGATGAAGTGAGAGTGTTAATGTTTTGTTTGTACCTATTTAATAGTATTGTTATTAAAGTCGTACCATATTTATTTCACCTTAGCATTAATTATAAATACGCACAATTGCTGCTTGTAGCCGACGCGACGTTTTATTTAGTCCATCGCGATTTTCCCAATGTATTACTATATCTTGATGGTGACTTACATTTCATTTTTATGGCGGGGTTAGTCAGAAAACAGTAGCTTTGCATACGTTTCTTCATCTTCAGAAAAATAATAGTAGTTCTTCAAGATAACTGTCATTCCCAACTTGCGATACTTACACGATTACATACACATTACTGCATTGAAAAAATCGCAACAAAAATAAAAGGTATTCACTATTCGCATTTGTTACGGCAATATTTAATCAAGAATTTTTTTTAAATTAACGTGCGAAGGAAATGTATACAAAGCTATTGCTTTTTGTCCGATCCCCCTTTAATGTGTAGAGACGGAATCAGTGCCATAAATAACCTTTTTTGCGTAATGTGGGCTGTGCAGACATCCATAACTGCGCCCTTGTGTATCATGTTATGTATTCGTATACACTAGAGAATTTTGTCCTATTTATTTCAACTAGTATAAATTATATGAAAATAAATAATAGTTAGAAAATTTGTTTATTCATTTATATTCGAATGCCTAAGAAAATACTTTGTAATACGGTTATGTATGTTCATGTTTGTTAATTTGGTATCCCAAGATTTGTACATGTTATGTATATTTTAAACTTTTATGAATTGTTTAAGTAATGTCTGTGTTACAATCTCATGTAAAGTTTTACTATTGAAAACTGTATAGAAGTATTATTTTAATAATATTCCGTGGATTGTTAAGTAATCTCTGTTATTAAATCTCGTATTAAATTATTGAAATCAATCATTATCTTTATTTATTCATAACAGTTCTAAAAATGAAGTAAAAAATGATTATTATAAATTTATTATTAATACATATTTGAAATTGCTCTACCGTTGAATTCCTTAAGAGGCAAAGTTAAGATGTCTGTTATATACCTGCCAAGAGATTGGAAACAACTGAAAATTGGGTTTCAAATTACCTTTTTTATTAGTCAAACATATTTCCGAAAATTATTCTGTGTAGGAATTAATATGGATACGTTAATATAGAAATAGATGTAAGTATTAACACAATAGATTTATTTTTCCATTAATCAAACACCCATGTTAAAAATACTTTTTCGTATTCATTATTGTTTCAAAAAAGTTTTACGTCTGTGTCTTCTAAGTTCTTTGTTTTTGTTTCTTACACTCACTATCTTATTAAGTAGCCGAGCTCACATTGGAATCAACCTTCCTGATATTTTTATCATAATTAATTACATTCTTTAAAAAATGGACGGAAATTATATAACCGTTTTACTAATTCCATCTATTTCTTATCGTCACATCCCAAAAATATCTTTCTTGTTGTTTGTTTAGGAGTGAAGGGGTGATAGGGATGCACACAGACCGATCGCTTGGTAAATAAAAATAGAGAAACTCTTCGAGCTAATCCCACGCCGATGTCGATACTTTTGTGCCTAGACACTTCCATTGGCACCATGCTTGGTTCTGCGTCCTCTTCCGTCGTTACACAGCTTATTTTCCTCAATCTGTGGCGCACTTTGCTCAAACTTGGTACAAATCGTATATTAGGGATTTTCCAAAAAAACGATCCAGTGGTTTCATTTCGTCGACGTTTTGGTTTCGGTTCCAGAAGTGAAACTTTTTCGGCTACAAATGGTTTAACGCAGTCTTTAGTTGTTTCTGCCAAAGCGATTAAAGCGTAGTCCTCACCACTCATCGCTTTGTTTTCGCATTTTAATGCGAATTATAATTTCAGTTTAGCTACACTCCGTCTTCGTGTATCACACTACAGTAAATCCTACTTTAATTTTGGCATTGATTGAGTATGACGCGCACTTGCGATAAGATTATCAGGATTACAGTGATTAATTTTATGATTTTCAGCTCACATTGTTTATAAGATGTATGTTTTATATAATGCATGTCATAAAGTTTCATGCTTTGATTTATTAAAGTTCCTAAATAGACTGAATCATACAAAGGTATTGCATGATATTGTGTTGACTGTCAATATGTGCTTCATATTATTAGTTATTATATAACACAATCTAGTCTGAAATTCATTCGATTAGTACAGCTATATAATATGATTAAATACTTATTAACTAATTTACTTCTTTTAAAAGGTCTCACACATTGAAAATACATTACGAAATGTCTCCTTTGATTGAACATTTGGCACGTATTGCTCATATATTTAACAGGCGTCATAATATAAATACAAATCTGCGAGTCGTAGAACTCATAATGTGAAAATATTTAAACAGACTCATTTAAAAAATCTTTAAAATTATATAACTTTATGTATATAGTTGAAGCAATAGATTTTCCAATTATTGAGTTGTAATTTAAATAATCATTTAAGTTCATTG
Organism: Phoebis sennae; assembly: GCA_001586405.1. Lineage (NCBI taxonomy): Eukaryota > Metazoa > Arthropoda > Insecta > Lepidoptera > Pieridae > Phoebis > Phoebis sennae. The sequence goes on along the minus strand of LQNK01000209.1, from coordinate 214,979 downwards.
GCTTAAAAACCTCCCAATGGAAATATACACCATCATGTTACTAATTTAAATAATGTGTATATTTATTACCTTTGTGTACGGGGCTACTGTAATTGTTGCTTTTAATTCATTGTACACGCGACTTCTAAAAGATGTAAGCGTGTGGTAGTCCATTTAAAATTATATATAATTTTAATAGTGTAGTTCAAGTGAAAAACAATACGCCTCAGAAAAAGAAAAGCAATATCACGTTATATACTTCGTCATGTAAGTTTTTTAAGGTGCCGAATGAGTTTTATGCTATCTAAAGCCTTATGTACTTTATCTATACTTATTGAACGACCATTGATTGGGTTAACTTAAAAGTAGAATAAAAAAAAAACTAGGTTCTGGCCTCGTGCTCAGTAACCGTGAGATGTTTGCGATACCTTCCTGCTAAGTTTTAAGGTCATTTTGTTGGTAAATAATTTGATGAACCTTAAGAGAATATGTATAAAAATAACGCATAAAAATTCATATCCTTACTTGAATACAAAATTGTTTCCTTTATCTTCGTAAAGGCAACTTTGTCAGAATTAATCATTTATTATCAAGGTGCCTCCACTCTGGCTACTGATCTTTAAAATTTAATTGATAATAATGTAATAAGTGTATAAATATATTATTTCACATGATGATGATTATGAAATTAAAAATACAAGCAAGTGGGGAGCGGCTTTTTTTAATTTTTATACATGAGGATGTATAAAAATTAAGATTCGGAGCTGACTCAACTCAACTAATGGGTATCTACGTAATACAAATTCCTCATTACTAACAGTCCAAACATAGGTACATTACGGTACATTCCTATTTAATATTATGAATCACATGAAACACCACGCATTATAGTTGAAACATTATTAATCGTTTAATTTTAAAGGTATTGTTTAACAATTAAGATAAGGTTTTAATGACGCATTCAAATTGCTTTAAAATGAGAACTGCTATTACAGATGTCGATTTGAAAAGTCTTTTCGAGTAAAATATATTGTACATTATCGGCGCAAGGTTGTCGTACAAATACATTTTCCGCTTGCACTGCGTCGGATATAGTTATCCTTTTCATTCATTTGCAAAAAGTCTTTATCTAGAAAGAGTAAGCTTGGTCAATGAAAAATATTTGTTTTGTGCGCAAGCGACCGCATCACAGTTTTTCCTTTACTGTGACAAACTAGTGCTGACAAACATTTTATTTTCAACAGTCTTAAGGTGCATTGTTTTCTGAAATATTTTAAGATTTGTGTCTCGCGACTTGCTGACCGAAATAGGTATGTTTTTTTTATTTGTGCATAATACTAACAACTGGTCGTCCACTAATATCTAGAGTAATACAAATACATAGTGAATAGTAGTTTTGACTCATAATATAAATATAGATATTTTTAATATTTGTTATGAAATATTTGTCAATATATCTATATAGATTATCCGTCCATATCTGTTAAGCGTACCTGCCTTATAATAATACCGATAACATAATATCTCATTTATGTGTAATTGTTTCAACTTTTATTTGGTGATAATATCAATTCCAAATTTATGCTTATCCTTAAATAACATCTATTTTATAGCATTTATTGTATTATTCATAATTGTATGGTGGCTTTATATTAATATATTTTAGCAGGTTTATACCTACTTCTTTTATTATTTAATTATTAGTTTGGTTGACTGCCATTATTTGTTATTTCAAAGGTTTATATAATTTAGAAATGAACATTATTGCCATCGGTAGATATAAGTAATTAATTATAAATTATCCTCTTTATGAGTTAGAAATTAAATATTCCACGTAGTTTGTAGCACCTTTGAAGAGAAGCTCATGAACAATATATATTATTATCTTTTATCAAAAGATAGCAGCATATTTGGCTTGTGATAAAACCAAAGTAGTTATAATTCAAAATGTCTATAACATCGCGATTTTCGAATTTACATTGTTACAAATAGAGTTGCATATAGTTTCGCAAATCCAAGTACACAGACAAGGATTCGTTGGAAGCGATAAGTCGGTATCACGAGGCATATCGTTAGTCACATATATATGTGTTTTAGTTGAAGGAACGACGCATCATCATGGGGTTGTGCTTGTCGTTCGATTGTGGGGACTGTGACGTTTGTATGAACCCCTGCTGTTTGGCTTTGACGGCGTGTTGCTGCATACCGTGTCTGTGTCCGAACGCTTGCGGGCAGCAACAACAGCAACAGCCGCCGCAGACGGTGATAATCCAGCAACCGCCTGTTGTTATCGACAACCCGCCGCCTGGTTACCCACACCCGCCCCCGCCCGGCGGCTACCCCGGCTATCCCGGCTACCCCCCACCACCACAACAAGGAGGAGGCTACCCTGGTTACCCTTCGTATAGATGAACAGATTCTCAGATAATAATTAAGGTGAGACTGCACTTGTGGACGACCATCCAACACACATTAAAAGCCCATTGGTTTTGCTTAATGTAATGCTTTTTTTAATGCATGCCAGTAACATTTTTTTACTCTTAAAAGAAAAAAAATGTAATTTATTTGTAATAAATACCTATTTAGGTATATTTCTTGTTGCGATAAGAATGTGACATCATGCTTATAAAGAGTTTCGTTTTTCGGTGCTGAATAGAATCATGCGCATACCATGTCATCAACGTCACTATTGTAATCTAAAAGAATGGCCCATATATGTCTAACAATAATAACATCTATGCACAGAGATGTGTTACTTATTGTACGTACACTACTCATTAGCATACCGCAATATATTAAACAAGTTTACCTCGTGGCCACGTCATCGCTTTTCACCTTGACACCTCCATTTCTTTACGAGTAGGTACTATTTAAGGTATGGCTAGGTTAACTCCAAGATTTTAAAATTCTTTTATGCATAGGTTTATTTAAAAAAACAAAGTTATCAAGCGAATTTACGAAGTAATTTATTTAGTATGTTATAGTTAAATATGCGGGTACTTTACTTAATTTTGTGTTGTATTCAAATGTAGACATTTAATTTTAGATTGGTCTTTTAACAGAGGCTATCATTGTCTATTTTTAATAGTCTTACATACTTTAAAAAGATAAATAGTCTCTGATAAGAAAGCAAAACTGATATATAAAGTTTATATACCGTAATATCTTAAGGTATAGCTTTGCTTATCTGGTTTTTTGATTGATATTTTATCATAAAGTTATATGTAACTTTGAAATTCGATACTTCAATTAATTAATAAAACTAAAATAACAAACTCATTTGTTAGCGTGCTAATGGTCGTTATAAAATTTATAAAATAATACATTTTATAATCACTTTCACACACACATGTAAAATGTAACCTAGTTCTTATCATGAAAGGTCAAATTGAAGGGTTTTTTTATTAGGGCATAGATAGGTAATATGTAATATTTTTGCTATAAAATATAATGAGTAATATAAATAGGTACCTAAGGTTTCATATTATACTATAAATTACACTGAAATGATGAAATACCACTGCACAATACGATACAAAAAGGAAAACCAGTAACATATTATAAGTAATAGTCTTCAGAATTCGTATTGATTCTTACAACAACAATATAACAATACAGGAAATACGACTTACCTAAAGGTTATTTAACTTCCTCCTTAAAATAGGTGTTAGTCATAACAAAACAACTACAAAACTCAATCTTATTTAAATACTGGCACTCTCTTCTTGCTAACTACTCTATATAATAAGATAATTTTTTAAATAGAACAAAATATAACAATATGTATTTGCAACAACGAGATAAATTAATAATAAGATATGCACATAATTGTTGCGAAAAGTTCGAACTCAGTATAGTAATCGTGCATCGTGGTTGCAGGCAACCAGCGCTGGTCTTGCAGGCAACGAAATATTCAGAATTTCAGTGTCTCGCTGTCGTTTATATATGAAGCGTTAATAATTTGTTTTATCTATTCCAGGATGGGTTGTAACATTTCGTGTCGCCCATGTTGCTGTTGCTGCATCCCATGTCTCTGCTGTGATTGTTGCTCCGAGCCCCCCCGGACCACCGTAGTGCATCACACCACAGTGGTGGAGGTGCCACCTCGACACAGGCCTAGCCATGAACCACCACCACCTTATAGATAATGTTATACACATAAATGTTGATAAAACAACGCGATACTTTTAAACTCACAGAGATTTTTCGATATAAACAATTTTTACTTTTAGTTTTGGCTTTTTTGTTAACGATTTTACAGGAAAATGTAAACCATTTCAATTTGTCAGACTGAATTAAGTTTAATGAAGGACAATATTGCTTGGTTGTCACGCTTAGTTTTACATTAAAAAATTCGCAGTTTTGAATTCGAAATGTAACCTAAACGTATAATAGGCAACAATTCAAATGTATAAACAATTAACTTCATGAAATTATATTAATTTTAAATTTTATAGTCTTTACAAACAAAAAGTTAAATAAATACACATACCTTTAGCAGCTCAACTGTAGGTGCAAGTCTACCTTAGTCGTTTTTTATTCTTACGTATTAATTACCATTATATATTATTTATTTATATTTGCTAATGTTATAAATGTGTTTAGTATCTAAGTAAAATAATTTATTTATTTTACTTAAGTGTCTTTTTGCGTCGAGAATTTAAATATTTTAGTTATAAATAATATTACACGTACGTACCGTAATATTTTTAGTTTGTACAATTTAAATGGTTTCACCTTTTAATGTGCATTTTTTATAACTTCAAGATGTATATTGTTTCAATGTTGCAATTTTTACTTTAAGTTCATACAACACTTAGTCATAGTGATTCACATCGACGCGTCTATTTATAAGGTATAAAAAGGTTTAATTTAAACCGAATTATTAAAATAATTTGATCATGTATATTGTAAATAAATGTAATTGTTTTTAATAATTTGTTTATGTTTATGGTAACCTAGGAAATCTCAGATTTTAACGGAAAAGTTTCGTGTAATACATATATGTATACATATCCCCATTAGGTCCCCTCTACATATTAGCAGACGTATACGCGGAGGTCATCTGTCGATCATCGGCAGACGCAAATTACATACTACGACTGTGTACCGATAGACATATTACCCCGACTTCACGTCCGCGGACGACTTTTGCAGTTGACGTCCGCGTATTGGCAAGGTGCGCGATGATAACGCCAACTAGCGGTTGCAATAGCAGCGGACCGTCATTACGAAAAATAATAAACAAACAATTATTTCTAATGGTACACCGTACTTTATTAGTTCTCTACCTATATCTATACCATCAATAATAATATTTATCTTTTTTTTACATACATACATGCCACAATCAATAAAGTTTAATAGTATAGATGGGTTTTCTCATGGCGGACTTCACAGAAAGTAAGTAAATGAAACTTTAACCGATTTAAATGCGATTTTCGATAATATATTATGACACGCCCCGCAGACGTTCTAGTGTTTATTTCATTCAAATCGGTTGACAAACAAGAAAGATATGAGGGTTCAAATCGATCCATCAAAAAATATCAATGCGCGTAGGTAGATTAAGTTGAATCTTTTTAAATATTGTTTGCACAATACTTTCTAATAAAAATTTTGCCTTCTCTTGATTTCCAGAGTAGATTACCGTCATGGTGGCCAATCACAATAAAGACTAACCAACATGCAGAAGTTATTATTTGCGTTTATAAGCAGATACGTGTTAAATGCGTGAAAACATACAAGTCTCTTTCATTCTGAGAGTATATTAATATTTAAAATAGAATTATTGGAATTCTATAAACATAAACAGTGACACTTTTGTTATATTTCGTTAAGGATATAATTTGGACTTGAAAAAAAAACAGGTATTAAATCGCAATTATTGCATAGATCTTTTAAAATAAAAATAGAAGTTTATTAAGTGGATTTTTTCAAAAATTAAGTTTTGACAAGATATATTTACAGACAAACGTTTCTAAATCGTATAAATTGTCGTACCACCAAGTACAGAATTTTGTATTCCACGCGACCTAAGCCGCAGGCGGAAAGCTAGTTTATATTATTATAAACAAGCGACCCGCCCCGGCTTCGCACGGGTTTAATGGATGATATTATACATAAAAACCTTCCTCATGAGTTACTCTATCTATTAAAAAAAACCGCATCAAAATCCGTTGCGTAGTTTTAAAGATTTGAGCTTTCATAGGGACATACAACATGACACATGACAGAAAAAGCGACTTTGTTTTATACTATGTAGTGATGCGAACTTTTTAATATAAATAAATATGCTTTTATAAGCATGTTTTTATGATTTTATAACCATGTTTTTATGATTTTATAAACATGTTTATTTATTTTTAAAAGCATTCGTGTATCGGTAATAAAGGTAAAAAGTGACAAATCGTCTGGGGTAAGTTGCTTTTTTAGCCACGGTGAGCGCTGCGGTCGATTCGGGTTCTCCCACCACCTACTTTGCACCTAGCGAATACGTATGCTGATGTGTAGAGGGGACATTATGCACACGTCTAGACTCTAGTTTGGTATTTTAAATGAAAAAACTAGGTATTTATTTTTGTTATTGTATTACTTATAATTTCCTTATAGAAGATGAGCATACGAATTACCCAACTTTGTGTGAGATGTAATGAAAAGTTTTCCGTCTTCTGAAACTATGGGCGCTATTACATAGTTGCTAACGATATAAATTTTTCATAATCAGTATCTACCAATATTACAAGTAGAGTGCATAAATCTGACTGCTTGCATGAAATCCACGTGGACCCATGTTATTCCCAGAGCTAAGACCATTTTAGAGAGGTCTGAAATCTTGTCTAGTTCTTCTCCTATAATACCCCATCATGGAACTGTAGACCTGGCTGGTCAGAAAGGGGGCTATTTTGTAGACTTTGCAGGTACAAAGTCCCACCAAAAAGACGTGTCATTTTGAGAATACCATAATATTTTAGCTATAAATAATACCTAGTTAAAATAACAAGTTGCCCCGAATACATTTTGGTGTTTTACACTTATTTATATTTTAAACGCGCCTGGCAATGTTAAAACGCCGAGTAGGTTAGAAACACTTCTGGTTAATTTTTTTCTATTCTCTAAATTACAACACTTTAAAAATTGCATGTTGCCTCAAATATATAATTTAAAAAAAATATAATATATTTATTTAAGTGTAAAGATTTAGCCCGGCTACTCACCAGCCAGGTCTGCAGTTCCATTTTGGGGTATAAAAGGAGAGGCATCATACAAGCCCTGACTCTCGGAATATGTGATATTATGATATACCTTGTTGAATATGTTTATTATTATTGTTTTACATAACTTCATCATCTCAATATTCGTTTTGTTTATCAACGCTTCAGAAAGCCAACCAATTGACGTTTCCGCTCTTGTAAAGTGAGATTTATCAAACTTCCGGTGTGATAAAATACCAAATCTTTTTAAAGCTCTGTTATAAGAAAGAAAAAAACTTCATCCTTCATCTTTTATTCTTCCGTCTGTGTGTTGATTTGTTTGTATGTATCTGGAATCCGTTAATAATACACAATTAGGTTTAAATAAATGCAAACAAATAAACAATAATCAACTCCTGGTAGGCTATATTTAGAAAAGAAAGAAATATTGTGTTTTTATTTACATCACACCACATGATGATTCTTTCACAGAACATTACAAAGCGGACAAAACTGAGATGCTGTACGCACTGATGCTGGCAGTGTGCACGCCAAATAAGGCAGCTACTAGCTACTCAGCAAATCCTGCGCCACAGAGTAACAACAAGCCTGATTTTCAGTTTAATTTAAACACATGTCACTTTAAAAGTAATGAGAATTCAAATGATAAAAGTATTTTGGGATTTTGTGGCCCAAGTTGCCCCATTTCGCATTTCAAAATCAACTGAAAAAATCCGATAAATAACGATCTTTATCTAATTTGCTTTGACGCACTATATATTAGGCGTAGCCATGAGTCATCAATGGTACCTCTCGATTTTGGATATCTTAACAAGAAAAAAACTACGCAGATAAGAATTTATCGATATTCTCGTCGGAACCAAGGCACATTCGGAAATTGGGAGCGGTGTGAAAATGGGTCTGTGTTTCTCGTCTAACGGCTGCGATTGTGGAGGGCCATGCTGTGTGGCTGTGTCTGCGCTATGCTGTATCCCGTGTCTCTGTCCTAACGCCTGCGGACCTCAACATCCACCAGGACCACCGCCACCTCCAGGTCCACCAGGGCCAGGGTTTGGACCGAGATAAATAAATAGCATAAATTATTTAAGGTAAGTTACATGTCTTTGTTTGTCATTTCTATATTGGACTTCCCCATAATGGTATCATAATTTTGAATATCGAGTGTCATAAAAATAAGTGTAATATGTTATGATAGTCTAATATTGCGCCGTCAATGTTGTGTTTCTACAAATACTTAAAATGACGATAAAAATACTGCTCTCAAAAGTGTAATATGTGGCAAAAAAGTTTGCCTTAACATTCTTTGAACTTATTCCCTTTGTTTGAAGCTGTTGTTGATACCCTTAATGTGTAAATTATTTACTTGACATTTATTAATTATTGGTTTTGATACTGTTTTTTTTTCAGATATTACTCAATCTACAAGCACGTTATCGTTTGCCGCTTCATCTTATCGAAATACAAACGAAACGGAAATGTAGTATAAACCATCGTCATATACCTATACTTAAAGCTATCAATACCTAATTATTGTTCTGTGAAATCATGACTATTTTATTTGGATTCTAAGTAAAAATTTTTCCAGCATTATTTGATATAAGCATTATCTACATATTTGATAATTAAGTAATTATTTGAAACGATTATACTGAATAGCTCTCTTTAGGTTATTTGCTTTTTGTTAAAATGGAATTAATTACTTCAATATTGTAATAAATCAATTTAAAATATTGAAATATAATTAATTTCGTGACGGAATGTGTTATTTTTTATACCCAAAATATTATCAAATAAGAATTATAAATATAAGTCTAGATACCTACTTACTCACCGGTTGTGCTGGTCTGCCATCCCATCAGGTTATAATAAAAATTAAAGGAATAAAGAGTGCACCTGTGTTCGCGCCGTACACTTGTGCACTATAATATCTCCTGCGCAGCTGGTTAGTCTCTGTTGAGATTGGCCACCATGACCGAATCTGTCAGGAGAGCTATACATATACAGGGTGTCCCAAAATTCAACGATAATACGGCACCAGGTGGTGGGCCTACTCATAACTACTTGAGGAAAAATAAAATAAAAATTCAATCTTACTTATTTTTTAAATTATAGAAAAAAAATTGATTTGCTTCAAAAAATTTCACCTACTAAGACATTTTTTGTTACCATGTCCACAATTTTACCAATATTTCTAACTTTTCTTTTGTATTGGAAACTTAAGTAGCACTGCTATCAACCACAATCATTTAAATACCCAGAATGCATGTAGTTTTTACATAAAAAGCAATTGAAATTGTATTTTTCTCTAAAATTTCGAAAGATTTTTACTTTCAGTCAACTTTGATTCATTGTGGTGTAAAAAAATGTATAGTCACCACTATGGCAAGTCTTATCAAAAGTTGGCGCATCTATTCAAGATTATAAAATGGTAAAATAACATAGGAAATCAGCCAGGACAACCATTCTAACTATTTTTAACGAGATGAATCAATCTTCATAAATTGTTAACATTAATACTTTTTACTGAGAAATTCCTAAATTACAAAAGATTAATTACTGTTTTCAAATCAGTACGCTATAATCCTTTATTTATTGTGCAAAGTTTCGTATTTTTGGCTTTGATTTTTGGACTGGATTAAGCGATCTGCATACTGAACTGTACTTGGTATTACCTTGAACTCTGCTTGTGTGAACTGGACTTTTTGCATATTTTGAACCGTTTAGCATGCCGGTACCCTACACATCGTTGTAATACGCTATTATGCATCTCATTTATGGAGTAACTCTATGCAATGATTACGCTGCAGGCAATTTGTATCAAGAAAGGTACCCAAACGCTGAAAGATACCCTTATAATCGAGTATTTATTAATGTGCATCGAGCGTTTTCAGAGGGTGGTCTACCATCTGAAATCAAATCAATGATATTCACGACAAATAAAACGATCTTTTGTAAGCCGATTTCGTGCTTGTATTAATGCCGGTGGCAAGCAATTTTACATTTACTTTAATGTTAATAATGCAACAAAATAAATGTAAAATTGTTTGGTTTAATTCCTTCGACCTCTTTTAAAGAACAATTACTGTTTTGGCCTCATAGAAAAAGTTGATTAGTAAAAGTCGTTTTCAACTTTTTGCTCTTGCTTTACTCTTGCATAGACCTGTACGATTTTTATTGCTAGTTTTATAAAAGTATTTTACCATTTTATAATCTTGAATAGATGCGCCAACTTTTGATAAGACTTGCCATAGTGGTGACTATACATTTTTTTTACACCACAATGAATCAAAGTTGACTGAAAGTAAAAATCTTTCGAAATTTTAGAGAAAAATACAATTTCAATTGCTTTTTATGTAAAAACTACATGCATTCTGGGTATTTAAATGATTGTGGTTGATAGCAGTGCTACTTAAGTTTCCAATACAAAAGAAAAGTTAGAAATATTGGTAAAATTGTGGACATGGTAACAAAAAATGTCTTAGTAGGTGAAATTTTTTGAAGCAAATCAATTTTTTTTCTATAATTTAAAAAATAAGTAAGATTGAATTTTTATTTTATTTTTCCTCAAGTAGTTATGAGTAGGCCCACCACCTGGTGCCGTATTATCGTTGAATTTTGGGACACCCTGTATGTTATTTTTTATACAAATCTCACACCCGTATTCTAAGAAGTTACCTTAATTTTACTTCCACTCAGGTTACGTCAAATATGACGTATGACGAATTTCAATCGAAAATTCATAACATAAAAATATAATATTTTAATAAATAGATCGAAATTTTCTTCTCCGAAATTTTCATAACGTGAGTGGACGTGAGTTGGTAGAGTTCCGATTCAGAATGTAAAGGAGAATGCCCAAATCCGTCCCTATAAAAAAATCAGGATAGCCACAACAATGATATATTCATAAATAATAACATATTTTTTAAATTTTTTTTAGTTAATTTGAATAAAATCTGATGTTGGGTTATGTTTTTGATAATAATAACACTTTATATTGATTTCGAGTCGAAAATACACATGGCGTTTATACCAAAACCCAACTCCCGGAATTCTCCCATTATTTAAGTAAGTTTTGTTCTGCAGTTTAACATAACGTTCTTACTTGATAGTACATTCTTTTGAATATAAAAAATATACTTAAGTTTATTAATACTAACATTATTTCGCATAAATGTCAATAATATATTTCAATATAATTTAAATGTAGTTATGCTTTATTTTATTGAAAATGTTAGGGTAATTTTTAACAAATTCTAATTAAAAACACAAAACTAGCAACACCAAAAAAATGTGAAACTGACATTTGAGCGCTGTTTACTTTCCTATGAATTTGTAAATAATAAGGATAATGACTCGATATGTGAATAATTTATTATTCCATACCTAATTATAATAAAGAAGACATCAAGTCAAGTCCCTGCCGTCAGGGAAGTTACTGATATAATGCTTTGCAATTTACGATACTGGATAACCTGAACATGTAAGTGTAAGTTTAATATTTTCATTGCTATTTTGAAAATGTACTTTTAATTAAAATTAAAATAAACATTTTTGAAGAAATTCAATCTACATATACACGTAAAGGCATGCATATAAAATAACAAAAACTTAATTTTTAAGGTTACAGTTGAAGACTGAAGATCTACTTTTTAAAGGATGTTTTACAATACTGCATGGAGTTTATTCAGTGTTCTGTATTGAATCAGTATCTGGTTACAAGCAAGCATATTTATTTAATGACTATATTAAGACCCAATACACATTAAATGAAATCTAGTAGCCCGGAAAGCTTTCATGTCATGGATACAACAGGTAAAAAAGTATTATTAAGTCTAATGTTTCTATAACTTCATATTTTTTTTATTTGATACTAGAAGTATAACATTTTATCTTATGGTCCAATTGTTCTATATTCACAAATGCTTTTTATTTCTCTATATTTTGAAATTACAATGAATCACATATTTCAAGTATTTCATATGAATGAGTTTATAATAATAGATGTGTACTTACTCACATATAAGTTTTGTTGCTAACAATTCCTTAAGGTGATTTACATTCATTTTACTTTTAGGTTGAAAAAGTTTGTACGCCTTGTTGGAGTATATATGTATATAGAACTGTCAAGCAACATGAAGAACCAGAACCACAGATGAATGTAATATTTAACTTTTTGGTGGGAAATAGGACCTTAAGATGTTGTGATGATATCTTGCCAATTATCACAAGTTGGGCATGGCAAGAGCAATAGAACCACCTGCTCAATCCTTGGATGATATATTTTATGAAAAATTAATTTGAAGATAAATAAAACAATTCTAAACTTATTTGTATACATTTTTTGTGTAGCCTCCTCAATAATCATTAATTAATCTTCAAGGAGGAATTATTTTCCTTACTTATACATGTGCATATTCAATTAATTTCTGTGTTGACTGCACTTAAACAGATAGCTAACTAGACAGATAGATCCTCTCAGTCTGTATAATGGAGAATGCATAAAGTCATCTCCATAAAAAACTCAGGTTATCCTCAAATATTAAATTCATAAATAAACTTTTTTTTAAGATTTGTTAGTTAATTTGAAGAAATTCTTATGTTGGGTTATTTTTTTCATAATAATAACTGTTGTAGGAATTTTGGTGAAAAGTGATTTTTAAATTAGTAAAAACTTTTGTAAATATTCAGCCTAGTAATAACGTTAATATAATAGTAATAATTTTATTAATACGACTAAGAATAAGAGAATAAGCTTTCAATATTTTTTGCCATAAATATGTAGCTGTCAAAAGTTCAGTGAACTCTGCAGCTAATACGTAATATTATGTGAAAAGTAACCTCAAAATTACACACAAAATGTCTTTTTATTTAAAAACCCAACAATGGATATTGATTTTATTACTTTCCTTTGAAAGTTCGTAATTTTTCCTGACAAATATATATTTTTTTATTGTGGTAGTTAAATATTGAATGTGAAACCACGGCCCATAGTAATTTGGGCATTCTCCTTTTCGTTGACAGAGGTTGACTGAAGTCGAGGATGCTCGAGGTACGTATTAGAATACGGGTGTCATTCTCTTGTGTTATACAGAACTATCAATTGATTCTTAACATTAGAAGTCGAATAATTAATTGTACTATTATATTATATTACTTATTATTTATTATATTACTTAGATTAAAAACTTAAGTGCGAGTAAGCAGACCTGCAATACAAGTTTTTACTTAGTGCAGGTCTAGCTGATCACATTATTCTCCTAAGTGTAGTAAGAAATGTAATGCCAAGTACTAATGTAAAATGTAAACTATGTTATTTTGATGCCAATAAAGAATTTATTATTATTATTTATTATATGCAAAATGCGTGTGTACAAATCCAATAATTCGTGAATTTAGTATACTAGTCACAAACGGATGACATTCGCATTCATTGTGGTCCGATGTAGCCCGAAATATCGCGTCGATGAACAGCATCTGACGTCGCCCTAGCGGCGAGCACACTTTGTATGGAGTTTAACTTCTGTACCTATATATTTTGTGGCTATACAAACAAAATGTGTATTTCTACTTCAAAACTAAATCAAAGGTGGACTCATCAAAGCGTCAAATTCGATTTATCGATATATTTCCTGCACTGATTAACTATCTAATCTAGGAAGTTTTCAAGTATTGGACGTATCGGCTTTAAATTGAAGTAATATAAAAAGAAAATATTTAAGGACTATCATTACAGTTCATACTTTAGGCGGAGACTCTACAATGTAAGTATTTTTTATGATATAAGTTATTTACTAGCATATGCAAAAATTAGTAACCAATAAATTTCTTCAACGCCCCACAAACTTAAATAGATAAACAAAGCACTTTTTGTTAGTTATTTAATTTAATTTTATTATTTTATTAAAATTTTTATGTTTATTTATTTGACAATTATTCATTCATACAATAAACGTGTGCAAAAAACACAGATCACTCCCTATAGATTCCGCATGTAGCATATTTTGTTTGAATTCAAAGTCACCAAAGATTGAGGAAAGCACGGGGCGTGCGGGGACTACTGCAATGTGATTGGCTATTTCAAGGTCGTGCGTTTGTTGCAGTGATGGGACATGATTTCTTTTATAGTTGCAACTATTTTTAAAAAAAATACATAAGTTATTGTAATTAAGAGTACTAACAATCGGTGAAATAATACAGACCGATGTTAATTTCTTTGCAAAATCAAGTTCGATTCCGGACTCGGTAAACCAATTTTCCAAAAATCCAATGATACAGTTTTTATATTTTCGTCAAAGTCGGCCTCGTGACTTTGTTCGTTACTTTAAAACTATAAATAGGGCATAAAATTAACATAATGATAAATTTTAGTAAATAAAATATTATTAACCCTTTTTAAAAAAATGATTTTATGAATAACCTCAATTTGAAAGTACGTTAGCTACTTATTTTTATAAATATAAAAAGATAGCTAGCTAATTATTTTTATTAATATAAAAAAATATCGATATTATTCGATAAAAATAATACAGACTTTGAAACATCTCTATTCTTTTTGTGCAAGAAAGACAGCAATAGCATAATGCTGAATGAGTGAAAGAGACGTGTGAAGTTCTGTATCTAGTAGTATCCATTATAACTTGAGCTCCGCTAAATTTGACGAAGTTAAATATTATTACTAACAGGTGAAAAGTTATGCCATCTTTGTTGTAGCTTCTAGATGATTTTCCACACCATTTCACAGAACAAGTGGACAATTTTTGGTATTTTTAAACGTTAATAACAATATTTCAAAACAACTTTCACTCAGATCGGTGTACCTGTTTAGGGGTCTAAAGTCTGGACGTAACTGAACAAGTCATTTAGCTTACGAAGTTTTATCTGTGCAAATGCATTGATGTCTGGCGCGCGTATGGTGCCTTCTATGCGGAATCTATTGGAAGTGATCTGTGGCAAAAAATCATAAAGCGCAACTACAGTACTGGGCATAATTATTGGTTTATATGTATACCAATACCTCAGAATTTTGTGGTTGGCGCTACGCTTAAATAATCTTGACACCTAAATAACTGGGCAGGAAATTATCCAGTCCAGCCCAGCAGGAATTTATTCTTTTTTGTTAATCCTTATGTTTAACTTTGGCAGACAAACATGGGGTCAGGTTGTAGTTCCTGTTGCGACAGCGACTCACCTTCGGGTGACGGCGTGCAAGTTGTTGATAACAACCCCCAGTTCCACCCCCCCTCTAACGTCGTCGTAGTTGATCAACCCAATAACTTCGGAAGATGATATTAAATGCCAAGAGTTTAAGTATTCTCTTTTTATAATGTTAAGCACAATAATTATACAACATCAAACAATAAATAATGTTTTTTATTTTAATTCCCGAAAACAAAGCTTCAATACGAATCTTTATCACATTGCGTTTGTTTATTGAAGCTGTGTTAGCATTAAGAACATTCCTAGGAACTTATTCACTTATCGAGACGTGAACAAGTGACAAGATGACATTTTTTTTGATCACTTCAGATTGAATAAACTTATCAACGCGTTATGAATGTATAATATGATACCTGCACATAGAGGACGTTATGAAGATTCAGAAAAATATATTTTATGTGCAGTAAAAGTCTCTCTGTTTTGGAGATATTCATCATTTTCGAACATTAAAAAAAATACACGCTTTGTTACCATTT
This sequence comes from Phoebis sennae, assembly GCA_001586405.1. NCBI lineage: Eukaryota > Metazoa > Arthropoda > Insecta > Lepidoptera > Pieridae > Phoebis > Phoebis sennae. The sequence goes on along the minus strand of LQNK01000209.1, from coordinate 199,090 downwards.
TTGATGGCAAGACTGCAAATGATGGAACTGTTTCAATCTGTTTTTGGAATCATATTTCTGGATTTTCAAATTTCATGTTCTGCTTATTTTTACCCTAAGTTAAACCTAACGTGGTATAAACAGATAAATTATGGTCACCGTTTCATTGAGATTCCGAATGGGATATTTCGAAAACCAAGGGACTTTTACTTAACATGAAATATATTTTTCTGAACTGTTATAACGTCCTCTATCTGCAGGTGCCATATTATCCACTCTTTACGCCACACCCTGTATAAAGGGATTGATTAGTTATAATTTTTTTTATAGTTATAATCCCTAATCGGGTTTTTTTGACAATATCCTAGTCATAAGACAATAACACGAACAACATTCGCATTGTGTAGCAATATTATTCTTATTCTCATTCCTTAACACGATCAGTATGTCTGATGAAAATGAAACAGCCAATGTTTCATTTTCATTTTTCGTTAAGATTAAGACATTTTACCATTTTTCTTAAAATTAAAAAACATATTTTTCAGCTAAAAGAGACAGGCACTTTATTTTCAATTATTTTTCGATATCACAAGGATATCCAAACCTACAGCTATCAACGCTAACAATACAAAATTATTATTTATTCAATAATTTTATGAAATACTCGTATCTAAGTTGGATTTTAGCTGTGAGAAAATCAAACTTCTTGACGGAATCGGAGGCAAATAGCTTTATTGTTCTTCGCTATATCAATAATGTACTGCTATGTGGTGATATGAATAGATTATTAGCTCATCCATGAAAGTATAATAATATTCTGCTCAGCTATCATCATCCCCCAAGATATGCTTCACTCATTACGGGACACTCTGTATAAACTGAATGGTTTACATCATATAAGGAAAATTCTGAATGATAAGGTTAATATTTATTATTATCATAAATAATTTATTCCAATACTTAATATTTTTTAATTTATCCGATAACACAATAAATTAAAATGTGTTATAAGTTATAACTTATGGTAAGGATATAGGTACACATTACACTCATTTGATTGTGATTGAGTATTTATAAATAATACTTGTCTATAGATATTTCTCAATGCGTTAGACTAAATGAAACAATAAATAAAATAAATTAATAAGTATTCAGGACAACACAACGCCATCTAGTCCCACACAGGGAAAGCTTGTGCTATGGAAACAAGATAACAGATAGACATATTTAAAATTTTAAACATACTTTTTTTATAAATACATATACTATAGATAAACATCAAGACAATAGAATATTACAATGTTCATAACATAATAATTTTCTACTCGTGGGGATCGAACCCACACCCTCCGGCGCAATGGACCATTGCCACATCAACTCAAGAACCGAAGGCGGGAGCGCCACCGTGCTTTTTGCACTAAAAATTGTAATAAATAAGTGTGTAATGGAATTTAGGAACATCTAGAATCTGTGTCTGTGAAGACTAAATTGTTGTTATTATTTTTTTATACTAAAAGGACATAAAAACAAAACGATTATGCCTTTGTTATTTGAATCTTATTTGTGTAATAATTTATCACTATCGTAGAAATATAAAAAAATAAAAACTTACTTACTTTTAAGACAGTAGTTGAAGTAGTGTTTCTGTTTAATTTTGATAGTACAGCTTTTTATAATTTCATAATTATAGGGAAAATAACAAAATACTTTTTTTTACTGTAAAGAAAATATATATCTTAACAACACTTAAATAAACTATTTTACAAGTACAAAATTTTATAGAATTATTTATATATGCAGTCGTTGACGTTAAACGGTAACAATTATATTAATCTTCATTAATTTTATACGCTTAATGTTATTGAGTAATCATTTCAAAATGTCGATTTATTTCTTGTTTAATTCATAACAATAACTTCACACAGGACTTCATAATTTTTGTAGGAGATCTCTGAACCGTCGAAGGAAATGTAACAACAGCCGTGGCTAGGATGCACCTGAAAATATATTGAAAATTAAAACAACGTTTAGTGTAACCACGGATAATATAATACTATACTAGTAGTGTAACTAACCAAAATGTGTGAATACTTTAAAAAGTTCAATTTGTATATACGGTTCTATATTTATTTGGTTTTTCAATTTACTGCCTCCCGGCATCCGCCACTACCAATGTAAGTACAAATACGACAAGGAACATTAAAATCAATCTAGTATTTCAGTCGTGATACTGCTACAAACAATAGGACAAGGATGTTTAAAATAATTTGAATATCCTAATGCTTGTAAATAACATTCAAATAATTGAAATAATTTAAGGAAAAATGCAAAATAAATGATATTTTATAAGACGTTGATTTTATAGGATGAGATCCAATTAAAAATTATTACTGTCTCATTTAACTATTATGTCAGTAACTGTGTATTGTAATTTATTTCATCCTTCATGCACCACACCATAGAAAACCACACAATAAAAGCAGTTACAATCAATAATCATACTCAGCAGTGATCTCTACCAAGAATGAGGTTATAATATGATTTACTTGTAATATATAGGAATTGAAGAAGATTTATATATTTGTAATTATTTAGTACATGGTAGACTGACCTTGCCAGGCGTGATAGACCCCCTGTGCCTGACTCGCGCGATATAAAGCGGTTCTGCAGAGTTAGTGTTTCCAGCGGTGATCGCACCCGATGGAACCTGACCGTTGCTAGCTGGGATCCAACGAACTTTATTTGGGTTTGCGACTAAAACCTGTAAAACACACACAAATGTTTTCATACATATTTGGTTCGATACGATTCTTAGAAACGAGTATATTTTGTTTAATTTACAAAAAAACACACAAAACATAGAAATGTAAATGAAAAGGTCTAATTAATAAAATCAGTAAAATTTAAATGCACAGCTTTAAAGTGTGTAAGGAATAGAAAAATCAAGGACTTCTTAGACTTTGCTTAGCGAATAGTAATTGATATTAAGTATATGTATTACTAAAATGTACCTCAAAATTATGGACACGTATTTCCCTTCCAGCGAATGGTATGTAAGCAGTTTTGTGGACGATCGCCAGCTTGCCAGGGACCAGGTGTCCGTTGTGGTGAGCTCTGATGGTCCACAGCGGGCTGCCGTCCCAGCCCTCGCGCCCGGTGACGAATACACGATGAGTCAGCGATTCCGCGGAATGAGCGTTCGTCGTCACCCAGTCGATATCAGGCTCTGCAGGAGCTGGGGCCGGATCTGAAAGATATAGTTGCATCTTTGTCACAACTTCAATATGGATGTAATGACTTCAATATAATATATTTATTTGTAAAAAAGTAAACACACCTGTTTCTTTCAAATATAACAGCTTAAAATAATATATTTTTTAAAGCACATTTTTAATTAGTTCTAGGTCGTCCTTACAGTAGCTTGTGATATAAGCTAAGTCCTGCTGTAATGCTGGCTAGTCTCTGTTGAGGTTGGCCATCGTGGCCGCTATTGGAGGTATTATTATTATATCTGAGCTAAGATGTCTTCATGAAATAGGTGTAAACAATTTACTAATTGTTTCTTTTCTAATCACGGGATATACAAAAAGAACATTCTCGCATATATTTGTAGACAAGTGATATTGTTTACGCGATAATGTTATCATTGTACTTAAGTTATTCATACATAAAGAATGCATACGTAAAATACGTGATCAATAAGTTGGTAACATTTCGTTATGAAAAGTGCTAATCATCATTTCAGTAGATGCCTACATATAATAATTATGTTTTAAACACAATATACGGATATGATCGGTCACTAATTAAATTCTAATCTCTAATTAAGTCCTTATAAACGCCACATAACGTGCTCTAACACGAAGAAGAAAAAGAGTTCTAATCCTTAATGTAACTGTTGTTGTTATTCTTAGAGTATAGGGAAGATTTCGAATTGTACTATGCGATATTATAGTTGCGTTTTGATATTGTGACTAGTGTTCAATTCTTTAGGCAAATTATTGTGATAATTAAAACAATAATAATAGATCTAGCGCGCAA
>LQNK01000209.1:172750-194264 GCA_001586405.1 Phoebis sennae | reverse complement strand
AACGGAGGAACTGAAATTAATAATAAATGACTAATTTTACGAAAACGTTTCCAGATAACTGATACGTATTCTAAGTAAATAAATGTTTAAATTATTCACTAAAGGCAATTTAAAAACTGCTAACGTTGTTGTCAAATAAAATTTTATCCATTGCGGAACTAGTGGAATGGATTTTTCACACATTTCACACATAATAAACATAAATAAAAAGGTATACTTACGGTTAGACATTTTGACAAGTTCTTCTACACAATTTTTCTTTCCTAAAAACAAAGTGCACTGTCTTTGTTCAAAGCTATAAAGTTGAACGCTTATCGTGTATTAAAATATATCGATCGGACTCTTATCTAAGGAAGTATGTGATTAGATAATTCAATACATATAAAAGAGTAAACGTATAAATTATTGAACAAAATATTCTAAGAAAAAACAAAGTAATAACCGAATGCAAAGGAATATTATTAATTTAATATTTTATGTGCTCTACATAAGTTTAGTATAATAACGAAATAAACCAAGATAACATCGTAACATTGGGGTTTTATTTATTTTTGATTAATATAATAGATTTATAACGTGAAAATAATTACACACCTTGTATTTACTCCAACAGCATGTGACGTGGTAGTCACCATCGTTGAAGTGTTGTGGTTTTCCTATTAAATACGGCATATACTGTGACAAAAGTTTTAAGAATATTTCATCATGTTTTACTATTATTTACGCTTTTTCAACTATGTTTGTACCGTGTTTGGGCTGAGGAAACCTTTCCCTTCACTCACTAGCGATCCACAAACTTCTTCCCTTATTTCTAAACTATGGACTGTAATTATCTTAATAATTGTTATTGCTACATCTATTTTAACTATAAATTTTTCGACCTTTCACATTAAAGAAGATGACGGAACGCAAAATATAAACGAATTCATTGTATGCGTTATCGTATTGTTCACTAACATTATAAAAGAAAACGTTTACATACATTTGTACTCCATTGTTAACAAAAATATAACAGGACTGAAACTCAGCAAACAAAATATAAAATTGTTCACAATCAAACTAATTGTATGGATATTCATTTTAACATTTCTGTACGGAATTTTAGTTATAAAGGAAATCCCTTTACTAGATCCGCCTTTTGTGTTGACCTTACGGATACCCCTATATTTGTCACTATTACATCTTTATATCCACTTAAGTTTATTACTTGCTATATTAAAGGTTATTAATATTCACATATCGCAAATATTTAAATTAAACAACGAAGATAGTTACTTACTTGAGCACTTTTGTGAAACAAAAAGTGTATTTAGATATATGATTGATTCTGATGTTGCTTTTTTAAAAATAAACAATAACGTAGGTTTTGATCTTAAATATCTTTGTAAAGTATATGACGATCTCTGTTCCTGTAATCAATTGTTGCAGAAAATACACAGTTTGCAGGTAAGTCAATTGGATGAATTAGGTGCTCAAAATCAGATGGTTTTCAATTAAGTTTATGGTAATGAATAATGAACAATTTAATATTGGTTTGGCACGAATTGAGTCAACCTCGGGAATAGAGAAATTACCACCCTCCACAGAAAATTGAAACAGTACACTGTTTCATACGGTTAGGTGGGGTTCATGGGGTAAGGTTCATCAGATTTTTTTATTCCGATTAGTTTATCATACCACTTTTCTTGAATTCTCGTTCTTTACTTCCCGTCCTTAAACAAGAAGCTGCTACACTTTGTTGTTGCTTACTTGCTGGTTTTCATGGGCTGCGGTCGACACTCAGCATCAGGTGAGCCGTCACATTACCTGCTGACATAAAAAAGTAAATCTATGTAATATGTTATTAAGTCTAATCCGTTTCCCAAGAACCAAAAAAGTAAGATGTTAATTGATTGGATAATTATCAAATATAATTTTATTTTGATTTTCAGATTATGATAACGATATGGTTAATGTTTTCAAGCGCTGTGAGCGCAGTGGCTCTCATTACTTCTGGAGCGGTGAGATTCATTTTTTTAGGCAGTGCTTGTTTAAGTGTATTTGCTAAGATTTTATACTAGGTGCTTTAAAATAATAACGATGTATGTTGCTTTCATACTTACTTGTTTTTAAAATTCCGTTATCTCCTTCGATCGTATAATTCCTTTTCAAATGTGTTTCGAAGTGTTAAAAATTTTGTTAAGCAAGGTAAAGTGATATTACTTAATTACTCTTCTAAGGTACTTTTATACATTGCGTCAAGCTTAACGTTGTCATTATTCAGAACTAGTGATGTTAAGTTTTCATTGCAAAAAAAGGTAACTTATGATAGTTTTTTTTATTTCAGAGCGACAGTACATGGTTAGAGGCGACAAAAGGAATCATACCGTTCGTTTGGTATAGCATCGGATGTTATTTAGATGATAAAATCCGGAAAGAAGTCGAGCGAACTGACCTATTAATTATAAAACATCTAATTGATTTTCGATGCGGTAATTCCTTCTAAAATAACACACATTGAACATGTTACAACTTACAACTAATTCCCCGTAGCAGTCCCGAAAAGGCGTGTTCACGATTTTGGTTACCGTTGTGAGATATAATATTTGCTAAGACTAGTTCAATATGGAATCTTAACTCCACTGATCACTTAAATGTTTATAACCTTCTTACTCTTTGAGAAAACCCCTGAATGAATGAAAATAAGTTTACTTACTCAAAATCTCCACTGGGTTACATACACAAATCGACGTTTTTTTCTCTAAAGTAATGATCATGTTGGTGTTTATATTTCGTTATTTTTTTAAACGACTATAATATATTTTACTCCTAAAGAAGTCACAGTGAAAATTAGTCTAAATCTCGGGATATTATATGCTTAGCTGCTTTTTGCCTTCTTTTATATCTTAGGTCTAATTTACATTATTGTATTTTTAAAGGATTATTTTTTATTTAAGCTTATTTGATGTAAGATTTTAATTTTCATCAATGTCAGTCATGCCAAAAAGATTATTATTTTTTTCATATATTTTGATTTATTTTATTAGACCCATCTTCATAATTCTTCGAACAGTATTTTTGTATTGTGATGAATGTTATCGTGACAAGATATCACAAGATTTGATCCAGGGAAAGAATAGAATTGTCTGTAAGATTAGATAAACGTCATTAGGGAAATACGCAGATAAGAGATGAGAATACCCAACGGCTTAGATACTGATAACTTATTATAAATATCTTTTGACTTTAAATATCTTCATGGACACACTTCCTTAGAGGTTTTTACCATTTGATTTATAGATACATAACAAATGCGTCAATTGTCATCAAAATTTATGTGCTACATTATACAGGCAGTAATATTTTTGAAATCCTTGAATGAAATTTTATTGCATTTTAAAAATTAAGGAATGTTTTATTTGAGTATTTTTGTATCTGCAGTAAGTATTAAGAGTACCTACTGTACCTTCAGGTGGCATCAGAAAATTCCACCTGTATAATATTTTGTTTTTTAGTTTACACATGCCTTCTTTATTTGTTCGCTACCCATACAAAATATAAGGATTTTATAAATGTTGGTGCTATCTGTGATCAAACTGACATGCACTGTGGGGTGCAATGCTTAAGCCCCTCTCACATTACGATACGCATATGCGATGTGAATTGTAAGGAAGTGACGAAGACTAGTCGTCATCACGTATCTCACATACATTTTAATGGAGAGACGCACATTAAGCTACCGGAATCCTTCGCGTCCGTATTTTACAAGCTTCATTTTACACATTCGGTAAAAAGATAAAAAAAAAATTGTATAGTATAGTATAGTAAGTAGTTTCATTTTAGCGTCCATTCCTAAAAAAGGTTGCACAAATAAGAAATTTGTAATTTTTTGGTAGCATTATGTGCGAATGTGGAGTTGCAAAATAGTGTGCAGCAAATATTCGACACGGGTAGCGTATCGAATATTTGCTGTTACAAGTATATTACAAGTAGTTGTATCGTAATGGGAGAAGGGCCTCAGTGTGTCGTTTTGGCAAATCTTAGTTGTATAAGTAATAAATCTTGTATTTCTTGTTCTTTTTAGATCAGAACACAAAGGAAATTCTCAGTGTATTCAAGCAAGCTATAAGTATAAACAGCTTGCAGTTCACCGCCGGGAATCTATACCGACTCAACTATGCTTCCATGTTGGGTACCGTTGTCAGTGTTATCACATACAGTATCATGGTTATACAATTATTTTAGGCAAAAGATGATGAAAAATAAACATGTGTTTCTTTCTTCCACGCTGTTAAAACTAAACAACATAGGAACCTGTGAGTGGGATACAGGAGCAAAAATTAGGTAGATATAGTTTGCCTGTTTCAACTAAATATGCATTTCGTGTCCTATAGCATAGTAAGTGTAGTAAAAAATTCCCCTATATAGTATAGTATGAAAAGTAAAAAGATTGTTTAATACTTAGAGAGATATAATTAACTTAAAATCTTAATAATATCATAATATTTACATATTTACAATCCATATTTAACTATGTACACATTACTTATAATAAAAAATTTAGCTGCTAAACAGTATTTTATTCGAGGTACTGGTAAATCTTCCTATTTTCTAAGTACGCCTTCTTTTTTAATCTTCATTATCTATGGTTTTTGAGGAGTTTTGACGTCATCTGGAGGACCGTAAGGCCGCTCGTAAGGCGGAGGACGGAATGGTTTCCTATCACGGTCACCGGAACCAGCCATCTATAACAAAAAGAGTTTATAATTTAGCACTACCATTACTACAATCTCGTGATCGGATCATAAAATTTGCCAAAATTTGATCATCATCTGCTCAACTATTTCATGGAATATAACGGTCACAATCATGAAAATGAAATAGAACTGTGGCCGCTGGCCAGTTTGTTATATGCCAAATCCATGAATAAGCATCGTTTGACAATATCAATAGCCGTCATGAATTGACAAATATTGGTGCATAATTCTTTTTTCTTTTCTCAGAGTTGAAGCCTTTATATCATGGATATATTTATTTCAATTAAGGTGGGGTCATCTGTACAGTACTGATAAATACAAATTTAAAGCAAATAAATTTTCATAAAATAATACTGCATTGAGACACATAATTTATCGCGTTTTTTCAAAATAATACCTACGTGCAGTCGATTGTAACAAAAATTGTGAAGACAAGAATGAAGACTAGACTTCGTAAAATCACAATTATGTTTACGTACATAAACAACGAGAACAACACGAAAATCGGTTGTTTTTTATTTTTTAATATTATAATTCCTTCTTTTAAAATAAACAAAATTTTAGTATAGACATAAAATAATACAGCACTATTATTATTATATAAACAAAAAATTATATAAATAAAAAATAACTTACCTCTTGATATTTGTATAAGTATAATAGTTAAAAAAGCAAGTAACAACTGGACACAGTTGAGTTTAGAGATGGACTCTAACTGAAGCAGGTGGATGTGCCTTTTATAAATATTTTGATAACAGATTTATGTAGTTTATCTCATGAGATCGAAGTTTCTCATTGAACATTTGGGTTTCCCAATTGTGTACCTACGTTACATGATATAATTTGTTATAGTCAGATAAATCCACGTCATATGGACATACACAAGTTTATCTGTGCATTGATATGAAAGTATTAAAAGAGCATTTTTCAGAGCGGAGGCAGCTACCCTGTTCATCAACCCCTAACTATGATTTATTGGTAATTGTGACCGGAAAAAAATTGATAATTAACATATTACAAACCTTTAAAATAACAGTATTACTCCACTTTTTAATGATGTTATTAATTTATTATACATATAAATCTTCCTCTTGAATCACTTTATCTATTTAAAAAAAATCTGCATCAAAATTCGTTGCGTAGTTTTAAGGCCGGGTGAGTCAGAAAAGCAGTATCTTTACCTACGTTTTTTTCGTTCACAAGTTAAATTCTGAAAAAAATATATGTGATTCTTCAACATATAACCTAATCATGACGGTGCTCCGAAACACGATTACGGTAACTTCGCTGCAGAGAAAAAAATCGCAAAGATAGGTCTAAATTAAAAGATTTTTACGTATAACTTTGGTAATATTTGATTAAAGGAAATAAAAAAATGACTAAAAAAAGCTTAAATAAATAGCAAGGGCGCTGGTGAAAATATTAGAAACATATTGATTTTATAAGGGTTAAATCAACAATAATCGGTTTTCTAGCAATACAACACGCGGTCGGTGCGTCAATTTGCTTCCCTCATACCCGTTTAGCTAATGCTAGAGAGCGGACATGCACATTAGGCATTCAAAGGGATATAGGGACAGAGAAAGCGACTTTGTTTTATATTATGTAGTGATTTCACAAACATAATTCCATCGAATAATTAATTTCATTTTATGAGTCTGATTAATTGGCCACCTCAATGATTCGATTGATAATTGTATTTGAAATATAGTTCACTACAACAACCTATTGTTTCTTTGAAATTTTCTTTATTAAAAAAAAATTAGATATTTTTTTTGCTTTTTGGACAGTAATTGGTTTGATTTCCGACCATCGGACTATGACAGTACAGGAGAAAAGAGTACAAACATTTATATATACAATAGTACAATGGAAACAAAAAGCGAGTTAAAGAAAAACAAATAACTCAAATTACAAAATACAATTTATTTTCATTCGTATAATACGTAAGACATATACAATAGTTTCTTATGCTAAACACAATATTTTATTACACTTCTTAGAATTAAGAATTATTTCTTATATCCATAGAATAAAACGGCGAGATTCATATTGGTAAGTTTCTGTGGAAACAATTACTTGAAGCAAGGGTCATAGCGTGGTTGTCCCATTTGCGCAGGATAAGTTCTGCGCAGGTAGGACGCGGAGACGAAGCAGTTGTTGGGATGGTGCGGTGGTGCTGGCATCGGTGGCCCGAAGCATGGGTTTAGGTTGTGTCTGCCTGGTCCAAAACATGGGTTAACAGAGACTGGGCCATTGTGGAATCCTCCAGGCACCATGGGGACGTTTGTTGGGCGCTGCATTCTGAAAAGGTACAAGAATGTATCATATTTTATTTTTATGCAATTAAGATCCCGGATTCTTTATGATAATTAAAAAAAATGAACATTGACGTTTAATTGATTTTAAATAAAGGTATATTAGACATCGCAAAATAATTATACTTACATTGTATGTATAAATATGCAAGTTGAGAGTAAAATATTTCGAGAAGATGGTATTCCTATTCTGTTTGTATTGCGAGGGCAAGCTAGCCGCTGTCAATAAGTGTGTGCCGATACTGGCCTAGGGCAGCAATTTATATGCAAACCTTATCGGATTATTAATTATCTGATGGTAAGTTTCGCACTCAGTCTATTTTAAGCACAGTAATCAAGATTCAATAAGCTTATTCTAAAAATAAACAATTGTGTTTTTGGCGATCAACCCAACAGATAAATGATATAATCAGTCGAAAACATTCAATTTCCTCTTAATTAGAGATATAAAAAATTATAATCAATCTATACAATATTGATTCTTTCGATAAGTTCATTAATCAAATATATGTAATAAAATTTTAACAGTTCTCAGGCGTTGGTCAGCCGAACTATATTATAGTTCAAATTAAAAGAAAAGAAGGTTTAATGCATCTTCTCTTAGTAGTAGATAGATACACGAAGTATTGAATTGCACAGTTAGTTTAATTTTCTCCAATCCTAACGTACTGCGTTCTTTTGGACTAAGAAGGGTGGGGACGAGAGAGTTCATTTGCGCACCCACTTACGTACTTAATATATTATCCTGCGTTTATGACTTTTTCCGTTTTATTGGCTTCGTCATCATCATATAGATAATAATAATTTTTCCTTTCAAGAAAAGATTTTCAAAATTTGATTCATTAAGATCAATCCTTGAGGTCACAGAGGTGTAATTATGACAAATGGAATTTAGGATTGGCGAAGACTTTTTGAATATCGTCAGCGGGCTATAAAACATTACCTACCTAGATATTGGTAATTTTTTTTCGTTTATTGCATTACTTTATGATTGTTACAGTAAATATGTTATTCGTAATATAAAAGTAGGTTTTTGGCAAAATTTACTCTTTTAATAACTTCAGAAAATACCACAAATCATACAATTGGAACGCCTGAACGAGTTAAACCACAATGGTCGACATGACTGTTTTCCCGAGGTTCCAATTTACTTCAAATGATAGCTTTAGAATATTGATATATAAAAACCTAGAAGCATCCAATCTGAATTTCGTTTAAGGCAGAAAATTATTGATAGGTTATAAATTGTATTACAAGTAATTCTTAAGACATAGAATAAGAATGGATGATTTTTTGAAAGAAGAATGGATGATTTGGGTGAAGCGCGGCCACATAAAAGTTCAAATGACAGTGATCATAGTAGGTACCTAGTTTTAGCGTGACCGTTACGTTAAAATTAATTTAGAAAAAAAACATTCATGCTTAAATGTAATTTAAAGTACATAGAACGAAGTTGTTAAATACCATGTTTTGGATGGAAATTATTACACTATAAAATCAAGCATCTGATTTTTTTAAAGTAGAGTTAATTATTTCAAATATTTTAGTGTTTACTCGTATATGTCAAAAAATGGTGCAACGATTTTGGATCAAATGAAAGGAATTAATTAGTAAATTACAAATATACCTAGGTATATGCCTTTTAATATATCTATAAAATTTTAAATGGCCACGGATAGTCCAGAAGTCCATACTAAACGCCCATTTTCGTTCGCGACTTACGAGGGCGAAATTTTCAAAGCCCGTCATCTATACTATGTAGCAAACTAAATAATTTATAGGCTATAGGCTAACAGGGAATACAATCCTAGTGGACTTCATCCTAGACACTTATTTGGTATGGAAAAAAAAGTTGAATTAGCGTCAAATAAGATCTGATCTCGATCCAGCTAGGTTTTTCCCAGCTCTAATCATAATCAGTCGGTCCGTATCAATCATCACCCAAACAAGGTTAGAGTTTTTATATACCACAGACTACAATGCCTATTTTACAAAGTGTTGCCGTTCGCTAAACATACATACAGGGGACTATTATACAAATACGTGAAACAGTGCAAGTATGAATTTGACCTAATTTACTGTCTTCAGCTTTTCCTATTCTTTTTAATGTAATGTTTATTTTTGATCATTACTTACTGATACGCTGGACAATACTTATTGTAAACCTGTATAGAATTGAAACTGCTATTGTAATAATTACAAATTGAGACGGTTGACATGACTATTGGCTATAAAATAATAACTGAGATGTAATTAACTATTTAAAACAATTTAAATCCCCTTTCTTTTGAAGAACAAAAGGATTTCAAAAACTAAATATTCTGTGAATTATAGGAATTTAAGAACTCATTTTATTTTTTAGGTACATAACTGTTTCTAGTACGATCGGACTTCGAACACAGACATCATAAAATCTTTATGAATTATCATTTTGCACGGATCTACCGATTATATCTTTCGATAGCTGCAATTACTTGATGTACAAATAAAACCACATATCTTTGAAATAATTTTATTCATAATCATACATTATCATGTTACGTCATTTTCTTTTGAATTAAGTGTTTTTGTTTCATCATTTGTTTTCTTATCGGGGTTTTTTGTGGATGGAGCGTGTTCTGTTTGTTTTTGGGTGCGGGCGTATAGGTATCGGCTGCAGAAGTAGGTGAGGAGTTGTATCAGGGCCAGGAGGATGCCCGGGATGAGCCACGCGTCGGGGTACGCCGGGACCGTCGCTGAGTACAAGAGCGAGTAAAGAGGGGAGGATATCGTTTGCGTCGCTAACTCTAGAGCCCCTAACACGCTGTAGATTTTACCTGAAATTAAAAAATGGGATTTTATATGAATTATTTTATTGAATGCTCAGTGTCGAAGTACCTATTATTGAATCAATGAAACATAAGTTACATCACAAGGTACAATTGCATTAAAGTAATAATATAATAGTATACATATATACACACAAATCTCATATAATAAAAATATAACATGTAATGTCAAAATAAAATATGATAGAGCCCGATAATTGTAGAGCGAGTTAATTTTTACAGAATGTAATTATATGTTAATTGATTCAGAACGTCTTAAATCTTCAGGTTTTTAGTGCTAAGTAGAGAGTCACTGAAAATTACAGTAAAATTCAGATAACTCTCTTATATCATATCATAGCATCATAGATTTGAAATCCCTTCAGCTATAGTTGTGGACAACGGCTATGGACTTATCAAGGCAATAGGAGCATAAAAACTCGTATATTGTGAAAACACATTCCAAGAACCTAGAATATTGTAACTGTTTCTCAATAAGTCAAGAAACTATTTCATAACAACATTATTAGCAATGACAAGATGACGAGATATTGTTGCAGACACAATTATAAGTTATTAATAGATATTTATAAAAAATACAATGATAAAGATCGACTTGATAGCAATAATCAAACTGAGGAAAACGTAACTTCTGTCTTTACACCTAATTGATTTAAAAAATATTATGGCAATTCGCAGAATGATAAATAGGTACATTGTTATATTTGTGCCATATTTCAAAATATTGTTTGTAGTATTATTTACGATTCTAATTAATCCAAGAGATAAACTACATGATTCACAAAATATGAATCATTATATTGCTGTCACATTTTATATCTATATCGGAAAAGTTTGAGCATCAAATAGATAGGTATAAAACTTTAACTTTATAAAAAACCTTCGATTGTTTTTCATTAATAAGGCCGGAATTTATTTATTGGATAACGTATAATAGGCTATTCATAAAAATTACATTCAGACAACGAAAGCTTAAAATTATAGCAATATTGAGTAAAATTTTAAAATCTCAATTGATGCTCTGAGATTTAAACACGGACACGGAGTTGGTGAGCTAACGTTAAAACTTCTGTATTTAATAAGTATTTTTCTTTATTTTTTCCTGAAACTTTAAAATGCACCGTTATTGTGCTCAGCGTCGTCATTCTTGGGTTTTTAGTTCTTACGTGGTGAAGTCACTTCGTTTCTTATTATTTACTCCACCAGCTAATTAATATTGTCTAAAGGAGGGGTAGTTGTCCTCCGCCAAAAGAAAATTTGTACAAAAACTGTGATCGACTTCGGTTTACAACTCTGTTTACAACTTTTTGTAAAAAGTTGTAAACAATGTTTTTGTTTTGAAGTTGTAGATAATTCCATTGGCAATAAAAATTGATTTTATAATTTTTTGGGAGGATAACAATTCGTCAGATAAACCATATAAAGCATATTATGCACGTCTTTTTCCAATATGGCGACTGTCCTACACAAGGATTTAAACTCGGATTTAAGTTTATATAATGAAAAGTAAAATTGAGACATGGAAATCAATATATATCTTGGACATTCAATACAACGCCATTTAGTCCCAAATTAAAAAAAAAAAGCTTGTACTATGGAAACTAGATATCTGATAGACATATTTCAACACGCTTTTTTTGTAAATACATACATACTATAGATAAATAAACACCCAGACAGGAGAAAACTCCAATGTTCATCACATAATAATTTTCTACTCGTGGGGCTCGAACCCGCAACCCCCCGGCGCAATAGACTACTGCCATAACCACTGCGCCAATTGGGTTATCGAAATAAGTACGTACCTTGTTCATTGGGAAGAATTTGTCTGTTTATGATTGGCCTCTGCACAACCTGAGATCCTTGAGAAAATATGCCGATAATTGGAACTGTAAAGGAGAACCATAATTAATTAACAAATTACAACTTAATTAAGATAACAATATGAAATATGTATAAGTAAGTTTTGTATATACGATGTTTTTTTACATAACAATATACGAGACTATCCTATATACAACACAAGGGTCGGCGAGGCTTTGTTAATTTAATATGAATTATTTATTGATAGTTTTTTTGTCGCCGTTTTCTTTATTTTTTACGTGTTTGGGTATACGTTCTTAATGTCCTGTAAATATATGAAACGCTAGCTATGAAACACCTTATATATAGATCTCAAAGGTGACTTAGTGACAGACTGACAGTGAATTAACAACGCGCAGTTCAAATCACTGCACTGGACGGAATGGGCTGAAGTTTGGCATGCATGTTGTGACGTAGGCATCCGCTAAGAAAGCATTTTGATCAAATCGCACGGGAACGGAGAAAACAGATATATGCGGGTGTAACTGCATAGCACAGCTAGTCTTATATAATTTTGGTCAATTATTATCGCTTATTGCCTCTGATTAAATTTTAAATGATACATTGAGGAGTAATTGATTAGTCACCTAGATAAAAAAAAGATTTATTGCATATGTATATCAGCTGAACGATTCTCAATCAGGATATGTTTTATATGAGGGGTGAGAGGAAAACAAACTATATCATACATATTAGAAACTGCCATCTCTATACAATTTTTTTCGAACGAGGCATAGACAATAATGTTAACACCTAATAACTAGTTTTTAATCGATTTAAATCCTAATATAATTATTTTCTATATTTTTTCATTTCATACATGAAAAGTTGTTATTGAGGAATAATTGGCAAACAAGTGAATGGCTGATTTCTGAAATATGTTGAAAGAACACCTTTACTTCTTACGTTGTTTTGTTCTTTCTTTGTTTACATTTTTCATAATAATAAACAATGAACGAGTCTAATCCATAGTTGTTTGCAATCTTGCCAAACACGTAAACGAAATAAATACCTTTATTTCTCGTAATTTATAATTTTTACGGTTTACTGAAAGGTTCAGGTTTATCTGACACTGATCTGTAAGGCAGCAGATGCTAACCCACCTCTCTTTGTCGTTTAATGTATTGGTTCAATGTTATATTAATTTTATATCTTGTATTTTTAATGAAAATAAACGCTTTTTTTATAAAAACAAACAACTGTGTAACATATTTTAAGTTTATGCTTGTAGTCATTACTAATTAGCTGATAATTTTCGCAGAATTCAAAATTCTGATAAGTAAATGAGGTATGAACTAAGCTGAACTTAATTAGTTCTTTATATTTTGTTCTTAATTCATTTTAGGTGACTGAACAAAATCTAGATTTCGGAATCACTGCTTTTCGGGGTTTTCCCGCATGATAAGGATGACTCTTACATATTTTTACGAGGACTTTATACTTGTGACAAAACGTGTTATCGTTTTGTTATCGCAGAAAGACAATCAAACCAAACTACAAATTAAAAAAAATACCATCATGCTTAAGAAAAACATACAAAATAGCTTTACCTATTACCGAAAAAATATTTTTTTGTAATATTTTACAGTGTCCCGCTATGAGTGAATCGTCTCTTCGGGCTAATTATTTTTCAAAAATCTTTTATTTTACACCGCTAATGAAATATTTAGAATTGCATATTTTAAAATTGCATTTTACATTAATGCAGCCGTTTTTTCAATAG
This sequence comes from Phoebis sennae, assembly GCA_001586405.1. Taxonomy (NCBI): domain Eukaryota; kingdom Metazoa; phylum Arthropoda; class Insecta; order Lepidoptera; family Pieridae; genus Phoebis; species Phoebis sennae. Next base: position 180,796 of record LQNK01000209.1, on the reverse strand, counting down.
TTTGTATTTTTTTTCTTTAATGTATTATTTATAAGTTAATTTATTAAAAACTTGTAAACAGACAAAGGGACAAGAAGAAATTATATGAAGTGTAGACATCTAATGGATAAAATTTGAAGTTAGGTGTGATCCTCTGTGGTTAAAAAAAGTACTACACACTTTGTCAGCTAACTTAAAACCTTATGTATTTAAATAATAGAATAGAAAAGAATAGAATTTTGAGTGTTTTGGCACGTGTTCTAGCTGTCCTGTAAAAATATTGAAAAATATATGCCCTTGTACCGACATACCGTCGAATGTCTAGAATAATAATTTTAACATATAACGTAAGTTTCTCTATGAACAAGGTAAAGCATTAAAACTTACTCATAAAAACAACTAGCGTGCTCTTGGCAGCCACCAGGCACGAGGTGGCCACGGCGTACGACATGCAGCTCACCACCCCCACCATCTCGTCCACCATGCGGAAACGACGCTTCAGCACCGTCAGGATTAGCAACGTTCCTGCAGTCATACAACTATACTTATGCCCAGTTCCTATAAAACTAAAACGAGTCGTTTTACTAACGGACAATACAATATCCTACTAGGCGTAAGTCTAAAGCGTTTCGTTAATATACCAAAACTTGGTTCTGATTGGTTGATTAGAACCGCCCGTTATGAAAACCATTCGTTTCTGTTATACTATGACGTTCCGTCCTTTATAGGAACCGGGCATTAACCATATTTCTGACAGTTAATTATAATAAAATACAAAGAAAAAGTGTCGTGCAAATTTATCTGTTTATATAAAACAAAGACGGGTTTGTTACAACACTTATAATTGCTGGACCAATCGGCAGAAAATTACATCTACCTGACAATGATGTTCGAAAACGTTCGTGAATAATATTGTAATTTAAAATTCAGAATAATGTAGTTGAATTGGAAAAGTAAAAACGTGTTTTCTCTTAATAGAAGTTATATGTTTAATTCATTTTTTTAGTCAAAGTACGGGGTGGATGTGAGATGTTGATTGATACTTCTATTCTGAATCTGAATTGAGATTTGCGTCTATTGTCTTCTATTCAAGTGATTGTATTAAACTAAATTTTAATATAAAAAAACGTCGTGACAGACAGACTTATGGACGGACGACGAAGTGATCCTATAAGGTTTCCGTTTCTGTTCTTTGAAATATAAATACCCTAAAAATATTATTTGAGAGTAGTCCTACTAAATAGATTCCTAAAAAATCTTCAATTCAAATCCCACAACACTACCATTTCGAACTCGCTATTGACCCCTTCACAATTCAAAGGTGTCATACCACTTCTTCGTAAACTCATATAAAGTCTTGATTTTTTTAAGTACACATGAGCGAAGTCGCAGGCGGAAAGATAGAGAAAATAGAATGATAAAAAAATAAGAAAGACAACATTAATACAGTAACTTCATTTGCTCTTCGTATATGAAAAGCAAATAAAAGTCGCGTTCAAAATAAAAACATATCTTAACTGAAACATTTTCAGAATTTAAATTTAAACATGAAAGTAAAACTCAGCTTTCATTTAGCAGAAGGCACTCATCGTAATGAGTGTAGACTTGTCAGTTTGTGACGCAACACCTGGACCGGGGCTAATTCAACAAGTTCTCAAGCCACCTAAAGCTCACTTGACCTGTTCTAATGACTCCACTGCATGATATGCAACGTTTATTGCGACTTCAAATATTCGACATTTTTACACACCTTTATTTTAGTACACATTATAAAATAGTAGGCAACTCTCGATAGAAGTATACCTAATACCTATATACAACGAGGACGACTAAAGGACATAATCTTAAATTATTGGATATAAAGAAAAAATAGGGTTCCTATTTTTACCGGGTTCTCTTAACCGAAGTTCTATAATCAAAAGTCTTTAATGAGTAATTATTAATTAAATATATTACAAAAGACAAATTGTTCACAATGAGCAAGATAAATAAATACACAAAAATGAAAAACTGTAGACGATGCACTTTGATAGAGCGCGATAGAATCAAGTTTGTAAATTTTGCTCAATAAATCTGCCAAAGACGTACATGGCAAAAGTAATAGGGACCACTCATAGAAAACTATTTATAATTTTGTGATTAAATTATTTTTTAGTAGAAATAAGAACATATTTTTATAAACTTCGTCCCGTCACGTCACGTTATGAAATATTTTATAAAAATTTTTGACCGAATATTTTTAATATCTTAACTTAGTTAAGGAAAGGCCCTAAGTATAGATAACATAGGTAACCTTGATATTTTCTGTTCTAATAATTTACCATTGCAGCAGTTGTTAATAAAATGTAGTTTTTTTATGTGTTTACCGTGAATTCATAATAGGCATATATTATTATGTTAATAGTAATATAATATTATGATTAATTACAATTAAAGGATTAACGTGGACTCTTTTTATTTAATTATGGGTACTAACAGTTTATCATATATATTTAAATGAAAGATTTTAATCTTACACTACATTAATTACTTAAAGTTATTGTTAACATGTTATGTAGCCTGGGTCACTCAGTATGCAGCTTTCTAATGTTAAAAGAATTTCTGAAATCAAGCCAGTAGTTTATGTGTGAAAGCATTACAAACATACAAAACATATGTTCTAAATAGTTTGGATACACCCAATGTTATTAAATTTTTTTCACATCACCTAATAAATACCTACCGAAATTGTGTTTTTATTAGGGATGAAACGGATAGTGGTTTGGCCGGATACAGGATATCGGATATCCGGCTAGTTACACGGCCGGATAGCCGGATATCCGGTGGCCGGATATTCGGACGCTTATCGCGTTACAACTTGATTTGAATATATGCGCGCGCGACAATTTCTGCCATTATTCATATACAAATAATAATTTGTGACCAAAAATAGAACCGACTTCATCACTCTAAACAGTAGAAATTAATCTTTATTTTTGTTTCAATCTATACAAAGTCAGTGCTTGTATTTATTTTCAATTTAACAAAAAAAGAATAAAAGTTATTTTCTACTTTTTAGAGTGAGGAAGTCGGTTCTATGTTTATGCAAAAAGCTATTATTTTTCCCTTTTTAGTGACCTGTGAAGAGTAATCACATTATCTAGTCACAATTCAGTATCAGAGTTAGAGTTTAATGGGTATATGCATCATTAAACCTTAACCACAGAGCTTATCCTGTTGATTTTCGAGGAGTTCCGTGGAATATCTTCCACATGGATTATATTGCATATCCGCAACTAAACCCACCCAAATCTTACCCAGCCACGAGGTATTAGCAGCGTATATCGTCTTTGGCAGCGTATATCTCGTAAAATATTTATTTTATCCTAAAAAATATTTAGAAACCTCTATTTTATTTTTAAAGACCTATCCAATGACACCTCATTTAATGATACATTAGCGATTTATTTTTTTTACCCTACGGTTACTGGTATGGTGAGCCACTCTCAATTTTTTTTCAAATTAAATATAGCCTATAAGTTGCACCTGATATTGTTCTATCAGCGTATGAAACTTTATCAAATTCTGCTTAGTACTTTTTACGTGATTAACGAATATACAAACAGACAAACAGAATAAAAATCTATCCATGGTTTTGGTGTCTATAGCACATACATATTGCATACCAATTACTCTTTCTGAAAAATATTCAATGTACAGAAATGGTTTGATTACTGTTTAATTATATGTATAGATTTGCTTTGTGTAAAATAATCAATTACTAATATTATAAATTGGAAAGTAACTGTCTGCCGGTCTGTACGCTTTCACGCCTAAACTACAGTACCGACTTTGATGAAATTTGATACAGAAATAGATTAGACAACGAGAAACGATATAGTTTTAGAAAATTTGTGTTTCCACAGAAAAGAGCGATATAGACGAGTTTAGGGCGTAAAGAATTCAGCGCGAACGGTGTCGCGGGAAACATCTTTTGACATATACATTTATTTATTTCATTATCCGGTATCCGGCCGGATAGTGCACTACTATCTGGTATCCGTCCGGATAGTGAAAATAGGGCCGGATAGGCCGGATACAGGATAGTTACCGGATATCCGTTTCATCTCTAGTTTTTATGTCAAAAATAAAATTAAATATAATTAAGTACTAATAATAATTTAAATAGTATTAAGGAAGTGCTTCAAGTTGTAAAAAAAATAATTTTTAAAGTTTTGATAATTAAGTTATAACTTCACAAATAAATTAAGTCTTAATGACTACACAGATGGCGTTGTATGTTCAATGCAACGCGCTATAGAAATAGTTTTTAAGATCATAGTTAAACCTAAAACACCTAGTGCTTGCAAGGGAGACCTTAAACACCCTCACAGAAGATCGGAAATTGTATTTTTCTAATGCGCGTCTAACATGAGTTAGTGTGTCGCATATCAGATAGTTCCTTAATTTTTTACAGTAAGCCAGAAACCATTTAAACATATAAGACTACAAAGAAAAGAGTTAAATTTTAGGTGTTAAGTACATTAATTTCTAAGCTAAAGCTAACAATAAAAATTAATCTCACGTAAAAATATTCACACTCAACAAATCATTTCATACCGTATAGTTTTTAAGTTTGAAAAAAAAAATAAAAAAAAAATCATGAAGTATAGATATGTAGCTTACCGGCGAAACTGACTATATTTCTGTAAGCCAGGAATGATCCAAAAAGAATGTCATCCCAGTTGAACTTGAACCTGTAGTACATGTACGCCAGCATCACCTCCGCTGTATAATTAATAAATTATTATTAAAAAATATACAAAAATGAAGGTTAATCTGTTAATGAAAATCCAAAAAGGTAAAGACTACAAGCCGCAAGATTATTGGTATAGATATTTGCAAGAGTTTAGATAAAAAAGTGACAACAATATTTTTTGTCTTCGATTTTTGTTATTTTCATTCGCCTTTTTCTTTTTCTATACGTTATTATTACGTTATATTCGAAGCGGTGTTCATTAAGAGAAGATCGAGCTACTCTACATATCGTACCAATTCGAATGACTTCAATTTTTTAATCTCTCTCCATTTCCCGCCCCAAGCACGGCATCGCCTTGAACGGCAGGCGTCAGTTCAGCACCAGCAGAATAACCATCCTCTTGTAACTGTCCCTCACTGCATCAGGCAGTGGACCTCGTTGAACAAGCACTGTAACTGTCCCTCGGCCGCACCAGGTATAGCACCGCGTTGAAGAAGCACCAGTTCAAGACGAAATCTTTAATACTGTTATCTCATCCAACAGCAGCATCCTATCGCCCAGAGCCACGACCGATGTCCGTCCGTCAGTCCGTCCGTCGGCCGCACCAGGCACTGCACCGCGTTGAAAAAGCACCAGTGCAACGCTTATACTTTGTTAACTCTTTATCTCACCCGACAGCAGCATCCTATCGCCCAGAGCCACGACCAGCATCAGCAGGATGATCATCCTCTTATAGCCGTCCCTCGGCCGCACCAGGCACTGCACCGCGTTGAAGGGCAGTCTCCAGTTCAACACTGATACTTTGTTATTGACGTTTACGTTGACGTCCTTCACCGCTACTATCACGTATATGAGAGATGACAGCTGTAATATATAAAAGATTTCTAATGGAGGCTATACAGGTTAGGGTTTGCACGATGATTCTAACTTTACAAGCATAACAGGCAAACTCTAGCGTGTATGTGATAAAACTTTCACACGGCACTTGGACAAGCTTGAATGAATGAATGAATAAATATTCTTTATTATACACACACCAAAGAAATTTGCACATAATTACAAAGTATGCAATACGGTATAATTGGCGGCCTTAAGGATTCCAAGCCATCTCTTCCAGGCAACCATAATACTAAACAGAGAAGTTAAATAAGAGAAACATTGTAGGCGGTGTATAGTTAAAGATATATCAAAATTATAATATGGTATATATAATTATGGTATATATAGAAATAGAGCCATTATATGACACTCGGTTATGCCTGACGGTTATGTATGCGTCGTTAAAACCATCGCGCAAACCCTAACGTATATGACCTTTATAAGTTTTCCATTTTCACTAGCACATAAACTTGAATTGAATTCTAAGCTACACTTTAATGTAATTCTGTATAATATGCTTTTACAATTTTAATTTCATTTCTTGAACGGAAAATGTATCCATACTATATTTTCAAATCAGAAAGCGAAGTTTGAAGAATTAAATAATATGTCTTTAAAAAAACCAAATGCATTTCAATGTGAATAAGTATTGAATGATGAATTTTTCACGAATCAACAAACATTTAGTTTAACATTTAAAGAATAGTAGAAAACAGAGTCATTTAGTTATAAATACGCTCTACGTAGGTTAGCTATAAATAAACGACAAGAAATGTGGCATATTAAATTATTTCAAGAAAATTTATGCTAAATTTAGTTTGCATATGTTTGGGATTGTCCACTGTCTGATTTTTATTTACTACATTTTCATGTACAAATTAAAGTACCAACTTAACTGTAATAAAATATGTGTAAACAATAATGCATTTTACATTTAAGATGTTGAAAGTATCGATAGTCTTATATATACATTGGTCAGACCATTTCAATACGTTTATTTGTCTCATAAACAAAAAAGAGATAGTTCAGATTTTGAATCAACGCCAAGAGATACGCTAAGGCACCCTTCCTTTTCTTATTTTCCTATAAACTTACATTAAAAAGGAATAATTTCTGTTGTATGTATTTTTATAAAATTTTCACACAAAAACTACTGAACCGATTTAAAAATTCTATAATATATCTATAAGGGCTATTCCATTATGTCACATGACCCTTAAGCAACGCGCAAGTTGCATATTATCCTCAAAATAAAATCATCAAAATGATAGGGCTCATGCTGGATTGCCGCTATATTCGACAGCAATAAATATAATAGTAGCAAATCGTAGTAGAATCTACTGACTTTATTTGTACGAATTTTTATTTTATTTTAACTTTAATTTATGGAATGAATAACAATTTTGTAATAATTAATTTAAATTTATGTATTATTTTGAATTATAAAATGATTATTGACTCTTGTTGTCTGAAATAAAAGATTTTTTTTGTATTTTATTTATATTATACTTTCAGTTCTACGTTGCAAGTATTAAATATTCTTACCTGCAGAAATAGCACAAGAGGGAACACTCCATAGAAGCCTAACTGGCGATACAACAAGGGTCCACTAACTGAACCGACCACGTGCGCGATTTGTATCGCCGCGCGATGCATACCCATTGTGCGGGTTACGTCTCGGCCTGTTGAGTGACACACCTGAAAAATTACGGCCATAATAAATAAATAATCCTGGACATTTAACACAATGCCATCTAGTTCCAAACTAAGCAAAGCTTGTACTATGGAAACTAGATAACTGATAGACAATTTAAATAATTCAGTTACTTAGTAAGTTAGAGGTAGGTTAACTAGTTAATCTTATTAAAATTACGGGTGACGCCAGAAATTAAGGATTGTATGTTTAAATAATTCGCAAAAAGCAGCTTTATTTTAATATCTTTAGCTTTAGTATCAAATATGCCATACTATACCCTATGATTACTCACTTATGGTAACGACAAAAATTAAAAATTGTATGTTTAAATAATACGAAAAAGCAGCTCTACAGAGTAACGAAGAGGCTATATGTTGAGGATCCTCGACCAGTCCGAACCACAGGACTGGCCGGCCGTTAGGCCCCGAGGATTGCTATTTGGAAGTGGTATATATGCTTAGCGACGAAAACATTTCAACATCGCGATTTAGGATTTGTGACGTCACATGACGCCACAGGACTCCCCCCCGAGACCGGAGGTCGTACCATGTTGCCTGTGCCAGGAGCAAGTTCCAGTGAGTCGGAACTGAATGCCGCGTAGTTCGCAGTGAGTCGGAACTGTGCGGTGATGCTGCGTAAGCTCCACGTTGGAGTGTGCAGTGAGATGAGGCTGAGGGATCTGACCAGACATGTGCGGTCGCTACATGTTAGTGGACAGGGTACCCAGTGTAGCCGAGAATGCTCAGACTGGCGG
>LQNK01000209.1:144308-172630 GCA_001586405.1 Phoebis sennae | reverse complement strand
GATTAATCGAAGACGGCTATAGATTTTTTCACATACCATTATTAGTACCATACATTAATTAATTCACTACGTATTCTAATTGGCAATTATAATGTATGACTTTAACTTGATTGTTTATGATTTACACGTGCTATATACTCGTAGATATCAATAAATGTCATATCATATAATTAGGAAAATATAATTACGTAAATATGTAGAAACTAGATTAACAACTCTGCCTATTACGTATTCCAAGTAAAAATGTAACGTCGACTTTACATAAAGATTAAATAATATAATTATCTTCACTAAAGTAGCATGCACGTTTATATACTACTTACATCACCTATATGACTGAAGGATGCTGCCAACAAAAGTCCGAAATTCCCTCCTAACGACATGGGTATTTGGACAGCGTACAGAACTTGTACAGTAGAAGCCCCAGGGAATGTGAGCATCAGTAGCACGGCGGTGGTCATCACACTCATTCCGATCAAAGGCATTATAAGTAAGGGTTTTCGTCTACCACTACAGTCGCTCCAAGGACCGACGAATAGAAGAACTATCGTAGAAATAAGAGATCCGATGAAACTTCGACTGACGTTTATACTCGATACTACCACCTGGCTCGCTACCTGAAATCGATAGAGGGATGCTTTAAATAATAGTCGAATATCTAATGCTCTTAAAAACAGTATTTATTTAAATAACTTAAGATTACTATAATACAAAGGCAAATGAACCGCACTGTTTTTTTAATTTCTTTATTCTAAAAATTACCTCTGCTGCTCTAAAATCGTCTCCAACCCCTTTGCTGCAAATATCAGGCGATTTTTGCAAGTCGACAGTACAAGCTGTGCGTAAGTAGAAGTTTTGTAAAGAGGTCTGGCCAAGGTTGATAGCCATCATAGCTCCAACCAACGCCGGCTCGAGAATTAACCTCCATTTCTCTGAAGATTCTTTTTCTTTTTCCGGTGCATTGTTGCAGTCTTTGTGGACATTTAAAGAAGAAGGACTGGAAAACCGAATACCAATTAATCGTATATTTTTTCTAAATAATATAGTATAGTAAGTCACTAGAGAAGAAATTGCACGAGACGTCGATTTTTTTATGAAATGTTGTATCGATTTGTCTATTCTTATTTTCTTGACATCATAAATAACTTATTTGATAAAAAAATGTTTCGTTAATATTTTTTTCACACCGTAATAAAGAAGTGTTTGACCATCGTTTCATCCTTGTGGGAAGTGATAACATGATAATTTTTATAAAGATAATGTTAGTAATCTATTCTTGCCGTAAATTATTACACACATGGAAAACGTCATATTTAAATATCATGTTTAAAGGAAAATTCGCAAAATGCAATTTGAAAATGGATAATCTATATTTCGGTCCGGTGATTTTAGTACCTAAGAATCAAATTTGATAGATAATCTGTTTTTTGTAATCGCCACAACTCTAGATAATATGAGTTAAGATTACGGTTGATGTTTTGTGGTTGTAAACAATATCATATCATTAACACAAATGTCAGACTTAAAATTATATATTACTAGATAATTTGATTAAATTATGACTACAAACCGGTTTCAGTCAGTCATTATTATAAAAATGTACACACACCTTAATTTTTCTAATTCGTGAAGATCCGTTCCTTCAGCCATAATTACTCTACCTAAACTATAAGTATAACTACAAATCCAAGTCAGACACTGTTATTAAATGGCATGTTTATACACATAAATAAAACAAGATTCACATCACATCACGGTAGTCCACAGGCGTGTGTTCCATAACGAGATATTACTACTAATGTCAAAACGATAAGATACGAGCAATATCGGTGTTTGCATATCGGAAACAATGAGACTAACTAAATAGAGAGATGTGTGAACTTAGCTGTAGAAATGCAACATTAGATACAATGGATAGCTAAGGGTATCGCTCGGTTAAAGGTTATTTAAGCCAATTTAGCGGTTCGCGCCAATTGACGGTCGAATAAGCAATGAGTGCCTGTTATTGTGTGGTCATAGCAGTTATTGCTAATAAATGTCACTATTTGCAAACCAAATGAACTTAAAACAACAACATTATTATAAACGATGTAATTAAGTAGATATTTCTGATGTTTACATCTGTCGTCTTATTCCCAGTTATCTTTATTGGATTTTATAAATGCAATGTAAACCTGAAAACCTTCAATAAAATACATCGGTTTTATTGAAAGTTTTCTTTATACGATTAACTAAACATCCCTTTATTTAACTGAGTTTTTATTTGACAATTCATTTTGCACTAACACGTGTGCTGAGTGTGATAAGAATGTCGGTCAGCAAGTTTTGACGTAATCTGTAAATGATTACAATCATTAATATTATCTTTTATTTTATGAAATCGTCATACCGCTTCAGTCGAATCTACGTGATTAATATCACATAGCGACCATGCATTGTGACAGTTCATATGTTTTTCATTTTAGTGCATTATTGAATTATAAATAGGAATGAGTATAAACGAAAAGAAAAATTGCGCATAATATTACCATTACTGTACCATTTGAAGGTTGGGTTGAATGCTTTTTGTTTTCCTGCCTCTTTAGCAAATAGTTGCAAGATTATTGTTATCAGTGCACGGAAATACGTTCAAGGTTAGAACTTTTTTACCAGGATTATGATTCGAAACATGACTATTTTTCGTTCGTCAGTATTATTAACAACTATATAGGAAACGGCTTGTTTCCTTCACTTTTATAAGATTTATTCTAAACTTTTATATATGTATATAAAACATAGACGAGTTAGTTACTACACTTATAACTCGAGATCTACTGGACCAACTCAGCAGAAAACTCGCAGTGGAGCATGCAGCTTAGGACGAGGAGAAAAAATAAGGATACTTTTAATCCCGGTAATCCCACGGGAACGGACTATATAATGAAGTAAGTTATCATTTCAACACTTAGGTGCCAAGTGTTTTTCTTGTGAAGCGGTTCCGTATATCTCCCGTTCCCGTGGAATATTCGGGATAAAAACTACTGTATGTTCTTTCACAGGTTTCAACAATCTCCGTAAAAATTTCATCCAAATCGGTCCAGTAGATCCGGGAAGAAGAGATGGATACACAAAGAGACAGGCAGAGTTACTCTCGCCTTTATAATATTAAATAAAGTATGGAGCAGGGATTTAACAACAGATGTCTATACCAGGTTTAAAAAGAGTTCCAAATAAGATGTTGACTTTTTCATTAGAAGTAGAGATATTTTTTAATATATTTCATTTGGGGTTTATGTCCTTTTTTATTTAGTTATAATATTTATAATAAACTCTGATTATGGCAATTAAAATATTCGACTTTACAATACGCGATATTAATAAGAAATAGAAGTATCGCAAAAGAAAATTGGTATCGATGCAAACGCCCTAGAGACACTGCAACGTTCGTGCTCCACATTTCTATACGCACTTGAATAGCGCTTATTTACGACAAACGTGTTATGAATTGGAAAATTCAGTGTGGCAAGCCCACTCTCTCTTTGACAACGAGAATAATATACCATGAAAATCAATTAGTCGTAGCCGAGGTAATTAATAATAAGTCATACAGTCAACGAACGACATTGTAAATTGCTCATCGGGTACGCATAGCAGCCTACATACAGTATACACCTTTGCAATATTTTCACGGCCGCTCCGTGCCAGGTCTAAAATAAAACAGTTGAGAATCTTGTTCGGTGGCCCGCACGCGTCCGCACTATTACGCGTCTATTACGTGTGTAATTATCACATCTTTGATCTAAGTCGCTACGTTACGCGGTTTTATATTTAAACACAACATTATCTTACTTTGATTGCTATTAGTGTAGCGAAAAATTCAGTGCCAAATAAAAAGATAAAACGGAGTTTACAATCGAAATAATTGAATTTAACTCGGGCCTTGATACGCCTGCAAACGAATTACTCTTTGGTAATTAGTGATATCGAAAAACCGGGTTTTAATTAATGTATTTTAGCAACCAGCACCGCAATTCTTTATTATTTAGAAGGTATTTGTATCGTGAATTCCTAGTTCTCAGTAAAAAAAAGTTAGAGTTTCTTGCAGTGAGTTTTTGATTCAGTCGACCCAAAATACTTGAAAGAGACGGTTTTCAGTATTTTTTGTGTGTGTGATTTAGTGAACTAGTTTGTGACGGATTTGGCAGTGTTTTCTGAATCACTGGCCGGTTATCACAGGTCAGACGTAATAATATTTTTATTTACTAATGGAACTTGAGTTATTTGGTTATGGCACTTAATGCTGTTATCACATATTTAATTGAATTATAATAACAACAACATAATCTACATTAAATTACATAAGTCTCGAAACATATTTTTTCTGTACTTAGTATATTTCCAAACATATGGCAATATACCTATCATCCATATCTATCATTAAAGTCGTGATTCGTTTATGCCCACGAAAAAGAGTTATAATAACGTATTCGCATTGTAATATTTCGAAACAATGATCATAAATTACTGCCAATATTTTTATCGCAAATGTTTCTATTCATTATTTTTTTTGTACTTAGGCTATTTCCAAACATATGGCAATATACCTATCATCCATACCTATCATTAAAATCGTGATTCGTCTATGCTCACGAAATAGAGTTGTATTAACATATTCGCATTGTAATATTTTGAAACAATGATCATAACTTACTGCCAATATTTTTATCGCAAATGTTTCTATTCATTATTTTTTCTGTACTTAGGCTATTTCAAAACATATGGCAATATACCTATCATCCATATCTATCATTAAAATCGTGATTCGTCTATGCTTACGAAATAGAGTTGTATTAACATATTCGCATTGTAATATTTCGAAACAATGATCATAAGTTACTGCCAATATTTTTCATCGCAATTGTCTCGGTACATTTAAGTCTTACATGACGTCGAGATCATTTACATAGAATAATAAACATTGTAATTAGTTTCCATATGGGGGTAGGTACTAGATGGCCTTGGCGGGTGATAAATATATGGTTAGGTGTAATTATGCCGATTTGGAAAATTTGCAGTCTGCTTGAGGATAAAGTTTCACATAGACGCTTTAACATTGTGAAATTATTTCTATTAAGTTTTACTTAGCGCGTTTTGGAAAATCTTAAATGACGTAGTTACATGCACGATATTTAGCGCTGGAATATACTTCATTTTATTTCCAAGCGTTATGGTTATTAATTTCAGTGAATTAACCAAATAGTTAGTAACTAAATATGATAGTGCGTAAGATATATTTTATAATTTATTTTCATAAACATAAACTGAAATAAATTTTAATTTAGATTCTTTTGAATATAATGTAGAAGTATAATGCGCAATTATATGTTTGAAATTTTAAATTAGGAAATGGTTATTACATTACAATTTACAATGTTTATTCTTGTCTTATCAAGGATTAGAGAACTTAACAGAACACACGACCATCACAAAAGAAAATGAAAACGCTTATCTATATTTAGACATTTAGCTACGTTTCCGCATCGAGAGGAAGTAGACTCTTCCGTTCTGTAGTCAATGGCGTGACGTCATACCATCGATCGTTTTCCACTCGCTACTGTCAATGCGCTCAAACTAGAACGTTTCGAAAAACTTTACTTTTTCGTACAGAACAAAAAATCTGATTAAATAAAACAAACATTTTAACACATTTTTGGAGTTTAGTTTGAGGGTGTAAAGACAAAAATCCATGATTATGGCAACATCAAAGAATTATAGCTATACTACGCCTGTTTGTATAGAGTTCGTAGTTAGTGATTGCCCCATGAAATAAAATGAAGGCGCATGCGTGAAAAACATGGCGCCGACGACCTCACTGCAGGGTAGAGCAGGGAGGTACTCGTAGAGGGCTAGTTAAAATAATAAGCTAAAGATAATAAGTATAAAATTGCAATCTGTTTAGATATAAAAACTGTGAATTACTGAACAACTTGTTAAATAAACTTAATTTACGGCATAAAACATGTTGTATCAAGTATAATATGTAAAATATATATTATTTAAGAAAATATAAAAATTTTCCAATTTCAAAAATTGCTTACTTAGTCTAAGGTATTATTGTCTTTATAAACATAATTATTCTATTCGTCGACATAAAATAAGTAAAATGAATTAATTAATCAATACAATATTTAGCTTTTCCGGATTTCTTACAAATTCGTTCATAATATAAAAAAATAACTTCTTTAAGTTAGTTAAATGTCAGTTTAAACATAACTATGTCAATCAAATAAAAACTTGACCGTAATATTAGTCTTAGGTTCTGGCAGTTCGTAAAGAGGTCAACATAGCGCAAAGTCCGCCCCTGTGTGTTATTTGCATTCGGCAGCCATCGGAGGTTCTCGCGCATTTCCGTAGATCGCCTTCCATCCCTCGTAGAGATGGCTCCACAATGTTACGGAAAACCTTTTGATCATTATTCCATTTATACAACACTATTAACTATTTTTAAGTGAAAATATGTTTATATAGTTCGATAGGATAAGTGTATCAATAAACGGTTATATGATATTCGATTCAGTGTCTGTGATAGTTAACTGTTGTGCTTACATAGAACATTGGCGTAGAACGCTCATAAGGTAAGGGTAGTTACGGCTTCGGTACTACGTTTGTAATATAACGTATATAAATGCAATTTTTTACGGCGATAATATCGAGTAATTTGTAGAGTGATTTTAGATATTAAGGTTAATGTTTGGTTTCAGATTAAACGCCATGAAAGCCGTGGATGACGACGATGACTGAAAAAGAAGCAAATAGGATGCTGGGTAAGTCTTTGAGATGTATTGTTGTGTGTTCTTGACCTGATTTCGAATATCTGTGGGCAGTACTTAGATTTAATAATAGTATTAGTCAGCACTGCTTCGCAGCTACTAACAAAGCAATAATAGGTTATACTTAAACATTTTTTAATAGAAATATAAATATGGAATTAAGATAATTATATTTGTAAACTTTGGATGTATCTGTAATCTAATCATTTTACGATGAAATATAATATCGTAAAATTCTATTTGATACTAATTTTATATAACACTTTCTCGTGCCTTATTTAAAACTCGAGTGTTGTCTTATAAATATCATATTAAATATCGATACTAAATCATCATAAATATTTAAAAAAATAACAGCCAGAATCGAAATCAAAATATCGCAATGTCTCGTCGACATACAATCTTCTTATGCATTTTACGACTATAACAATTGATTTCATTTGAAATATCTTAAGAATTAATTCGTTTTACGTTAATATGTATTGATAAAGTAATGAAGCGTTTAATTAAAATGTCGGGAGCGCCTCCACAGCGGACGTCACGATCGTTTTCTCTTTCCGAGACAAATGCAAGCCGTGAATGAAATTAGTTAATAATATTAAAGTGTCACTGTTTAAGTACTTTTCTAATCTAATGTGAGAAAGCTATGTACTTGATGTACTTGACTCGACTTTAACGTTTACAATATTTTTATCATAAACCGCTGGTCGTCGGTCCCGAAGCATAATTTTATTTATTTAGCCTTAAATATAATCTATGTAATTCAGTGAAAATGCAGCTAGCAAATAATTTGAAAATCGACCCAGTAGTTTCGTGTGAAAACATAACAGACATACACACCAATATTTCCTCTTTATAATATTATCTCATAAGAAATACTTACCTTATTGATGCATTATGCGAGATATTATGAGAATAGACCGATACAAGCTATAGTAAATAATAGCTAATCTTAGGTTTATTATATTTTTAAATCTAAAAGATAATAGCGCTGCTTATTTTTTCATCGAGCAATAAAAGAGCACTGACATATTCCTTTATTTTAAACTACTGGCATTTATCTTTATTTTAAGATTCTGCCCGCATTATATGAATACGAATTGTTAAGATAATAATGGAATTTCAAAATAATTTAGTTGTTTATTTTTCATTATATGTTGCGTTATTTGTTTTTGTGTCAATATTAGTAGTATATTACGTTATATTTATTGTCATCAGTCGCATATTTTTTATTTGAGGTTCTACAGTTATGACAAGATTATGGCGCCTTGATTATCGTGATATATATTTTCCGATATTTAATAAAAATTTTAAGTACATACGCATAGGTATATCATAAGATCTTTAATTAATGTAATGTTTTGTTTATGATGACAAAAAAATATTATATAAATTCGGTGTGAGGTAAATTAATAAAAGTCTTTTAAAAATAATAAGATTATAATAGATAGCACATGACTCATAAATAATAATACTTCTCAAGATAAGGCCTTAGTAACAATGGTATTTGGAAACACAAAATGCAATTTTATAATTCGCTCTATGTTGTAAAGTAAAGTAATGTAATCTCTTTTCAATATTTATTTTACAAACAAGTATAATGAGTGTTATTTATCTGCAAACAGATACATATTACTCCTTAGTTTACCTCCGTAAAGTAAATATTAATTCAGTGCATTTAACTTTGTGTAACTTTGCCTATCTTGTACCTATCTAGGTAAAGAAAGATCCACAAACTTGCTTCCAATTTAATGTAATCAATATATTTCAAGTAATATAATATGATTGTTCATATCTATGCGTCGCATATCTGTTATATTTTATACTGCTTCTTCGATTTTGTTTTTTGTATCGAGAATACTTTGAATGATCAATTCATGTTTTCTATGAAATTAGAATTTCAAATAAACTTAGACAGCATCGCGTACAGCAGCTAGTTGCCAATAAATCTTTGTGGCATACTTATTGTATAGCTACGAAGTCCAAGCACCTACGAACTCGTAATACAGAAGTCACGTAGCCTTAGGTACTTTCCTTTGATTGCAGTTCGAGTGTTCCACTAATCCTCAGCTATATATTAAAAGGGCTCATACTGCACAGCCGTTAATTAAAATTAATCCTCCGGACGGTATTGATCGCGTAAAGACGAATGTTAGATAACTCGTGACAGTAGATTTACCGCGTGCGTATTTTTAGCCTTATTAAGAAATCACTTCAAGGCTCCCGGAGTGCTGTGTGACATAATAAAACATGCATATATTTTTACCATAAAGTAAACTGGCGTCGACTCGTAAAGAACCCCCAGTGATAACCCATTGATAAACTTTCGTAGTCAATTTTATAAAGACTTATGAACATCGTTCTTTTTAAAAAAGTACCTATGACTTACATTGTTTCTTATAGAGACAGAGTTCGTTTACCTATAGTGTGTGAAAATAAACATAGAATAAAACGAGTGTTTAATAAAAACATTAAAAGGAGAAGGAAAAAACCTGAAGTGCGTAAGATAACTGGCATTAGATAAGGATTACATACATCGAGGACAAACCGGAGATGATTGCCTTGGCGTTGTGCGTGTTTGCAAAAATTGTTGGATTCGTTATTAATGATAATAGTGAAAAATGTGTACAAGTCACAGAATATGCATCGAATCAGGAACCGAAACGTGAACAGAAAAGTATGTACATACTTATTTCAGTTGTTATTCATTAACAGAAATATCATTATAACAAATTCTCTACCATTAACAATTCAATCGTCAGTTTAATTTGTTATCATATTGCAAAGACCCATTTGTGTTTATTTACTATACTACAAAGGTAGGTAGAATATAGATTAAAGATAGACCGATTTTCTTACGTCTTTAAAATATAATACAAAGAAGATAACAAGTTTTACATATTATATTCATTTAAGCTGACCGTAAACTTGAATGTTTTAATGTCACTCATAGTATATCATATACCTATCATATGTGGTTTTGTTTGCAAAGTTTTTTTTTGAAGGGGATTGAAATATAAGGACGTTTTAAATGTCGCTATTAACTGAACTGCTCATATACTGAATTATTTGGTAACGTTATTTTTAATATTAAACATACTTTTAGTAAAGCGACATCTAGTAAGCATAGTGAAGAATCATTATAAATGCATGTGACACAATTGAATGAATCATCGATTGAATTTGTCATAATAAAATACCAAGAGATGGCGCTAAATTGGCACCAACAATAGTTACGCTGAATATAATTATTATTTTTTCATATTAAAACTTTATTTATGTAAATAGCTCTTACCATCATATTACTTTGATGATTTTCTTTAAGATACTGGTAATTGAAAATTTTTGGTTGCCAAGTGTATGTCTAAACTCTAAGTATGTTTATTCATAAATTTACAATGTTAAAGGTGCCAAAAGTACTGATTTTCCCTTGTCAATGGGTAAATTTTACTATATTAAAAAATAAAAATAACCATTGGATTTTTCAAAAACAATAAATGAATGTAAACCTGGTTGGTATTCATTTGCAGATGTCATAACTTTGGCTATGATGGTCATTTATGTAAAGGTGTAATTAGTAATTACTCTTTAGACATAAGAAAAATATATATTCTATAATAATTGTAAGTACCTGGATTTGCGAGGTCGTTCACTTTACCGCGTATGTCCGACTTGCTAAATTTTACCGTTACTTAGATGTGAACAGTAAAAAAATGCTAGACTGCACCAGTTACAAAACTCAATTAGGTAACAACATTAAATTGGTTTTTCTATAGTTAGTAGATAACTTGTTTTAAACAAAATTATGTTGTACATGTAAAAATAAAAATCAATGAAACAAAGTTATACACTAAACTTACCCAATGCAATCATGTTTAATACAATGCGAATTTTCCATGGAGTATTATAAGGTTCATTTTTGCTTTTCAAATGTCTTACTTAATTAGGTGTCTTTCTTGAAACCCCTCAAAATTAAGTTTCGCCGAAAGGAACACGAAATGTTACAATACGACTGGAGTGAAGTTAGTACGCATGCGTACGTCAGTTACGCGCACTGCGCCTGCGCGTTTGACGTATACACGGCGGTGGTGAAGTCAAGATCCGATTAACAACGTCAGTTTCACTATTTTTCTCATTAAAAACAAATTACTTTTTAAACTGGTGCATCGTATCGCTTGATTCTACACATTATAGTGTTAATACTAAAGTGTACTTTAATCTTCTTCGCAAATTATATTTCACGTAACCGCACAATTTATAGAAAGTGCATATTTATCCAACCATTGTTTTCGAATTTTTGTCATTGTTTTCTTTTTAATGATTTTAATATTTCTTGCTAGGTTCATCCCGTGAAAAGTTTCTTGATTTGTCGGTCGAAGTATACGTTAATTTATCCTGATCTATTTGTGTCCATTCCCGCCGTTCCCCAATAGTGTGTACTGCGATTAACTTCACTATAGTGTAGCTATCCCGCTCGGGCCACTCATATCGCACCCATTCAAGCGAGGTAGCAGAGAACATTTATTTGAATTGGGGATTTAGGGATAGCGTGCGCGTTGCAGCTGTCAAAACCCAAGCGATACGATGTGCAATCACTGAGACGTTTTGTTGTTATTTTTGTTTAATTTTCTATATATTTTTCGTTTCAGTGTCTTTACTTGTGTTTGTCAAGTGCAAAAACAATGTGATAAGTGGTTGTTAAATTAATTTTCTAAGTAACGTGTATCCTTTTGACCTATTAAATTAAGGAAAGACGCAAAATGTGTGAAGGTTTTATCTCAAATTGTGGTGTTTTGTGATGAAGTGTAGTGCGTCTTTATTCGAACAATCATAAGGATACATCGAGAAAAGAAAATGCGGATCAAGGCACACACAGATTATCGTCCGAATGGTAAATATTTATTTTTTGGAATTTTCCCTCTCAAATATTTCATCAAAAATATACCTACGACATAACAAAGAGAATCCTAATTGTTTCAAACAATTATTGCCAGTTTTTTTTTGTTTTTTTTTTAATATTAACCATAGGTGATACAAATAACTTAATCCTTGATTGGGGTCTTTAATTCATTTATTATTTAAAACTGTACCAAAAAGGGTTTTAAATGCACATAAGTGGGCGTTTTTTATAATTACTAATCCATTATCTCTTATCGGAATGATACATCATCAACGTTGAACAATATGATGTGATAACAAAAATATCGCTGTGCAATATGTGATAAAAAACAATTGCACTAAATATGAAATAGGTAACCTCGCTATTTATTAATTTAATTATTTTTAATTATCGCCAAATTATATTCTCCAACTTAACGATTTAAGGAGAAACTTAAATTTAAATAGTCAAAACTATTCGTAGTATTTTTTTATCAATGGCTATAGAATGATTCAAATAACAAGAGAAACAACATTACTCATTTGTTGGTCTTGTTCAGTACTGAGGAGCCTTAATTCAAAATGCGTTAAATTGTGTTGAGCTGTTCTGCCTCTGATTGTATAAAATGAGTCTGTCGAGGTCGCAAGCGTTTCATCACGCTCATAAACGTTCGAATTAAATGTTAATGATGACCGAGACAATGCATTGCTTATGTGGATTAACGACATTCTCACCTATCTAAATTCTTCTAATGTGGCTTAATCGTAGGTACTTCCTAAGTTTTAGATTCAACTCATGGCTTGTCTATTACTTAATGCGTCGTTAAATTAATACATTTTATCTTTGGATTAATGATATCTCACTTTATTAAGATTAGAAACTATTAAAAACTAAATTTTCAATTGTTATAATTGTATGTTTTTCATTGATTACAAAAAAATACATTAATGTTTGACTGATAATTTCAATGTCTGTATGACTCTTATTGTGACGATGTTCACAGGCTTATCCTTATCTCTAAAAATGAACAATAAACATTTCTCTTTCACACGAAATATTTCAGAATATTCTTTCACGAGCAGCCTTATCTTAATTAAACACGCCAAAAAAGTCATCCCGCTGGAATGTATTCTAAGGTCTTTTGCATACCGGCGCGACATTAATCGCGAATAAAATTCATTTCTGTCAAGCTGTCATGCAATAAGAGTGGAACAACTCGACGTGCGCTTGCAATGAATCATTGGATGTGCTGCAGGACATGGCCACTTGACAGCCTTTAATTGAATGCCATGCTGGAATGCGCATAAAGCGATTATATCATAGCTTTTGGGACTAGGAATGCTAAGTGCACTGTTAGACCCAATGGAGCAGCAATAACCAAATCTGAACGCTGTGTAGCTGTCATTGGAAATTTAGCGTTACTTCGCACTTTAAACATCGTTTTAAGATTTATTTTGGAAATGATCTAACGTGGCACGACACTTCATTAACCTTTATAATTTTGCGTATCTTTTCGTATTAACCATTATCAAGATTTTGGTTAAAATTGTTATCAATTATAGACAAAACCGAAGTTGTAATTAAACGACCAACTAGTCAAATGTTCAGATGATATAAGGGTATTTTTATATTACTTAAAAAGTTCAAAACATTACAGGCACTTCATTTACAATCATATTCAGAAGGAAGTTCTGTCATGTGTTCACAGTTTAGCCGATGTCATTGTGAGCCTAACGAGGTAGTTTGTTCAATAACTTATGTCTTTCTTTTGTTTCTTTCAATACAATGCGTTGAACAATCGGTTAATTTTCACATCTACGTGAAGTTTTTTTATATTTGTTCTCATTTTTATTTAATTTTGTCGTTGCGTTCGTGTTTGTCGCTTTGTGAGTATAAAATATGAACTGAATTATTAACTACCTACAGGACAATTTAATAAAAATTGAACAGATGTTCCAAGAACATAAGCTTCCGTTAAAGACAGATTTTAGGAAGTAAGTAGGTAACCCAACGCGAGTGAAGCCGGTCATGTACTGCTACTTTTATAACAATATTATAATCTGGTAAAATTTTAATTAAAGCACGAAAGTAAACGTCTAAAACATATTTAATTAACGAGAAATTTCGTTGTAATTTCTTATTCTGATTTCAGATATTTTATACTCTATGGTATAAAGTCTATAATCTGTATTCTGTACTAATATTAAAAAGCTATAGAGTTCGTTTGTTTATATTTTGATCGCCCTAATCTTTAGCTGGTCTGATTCGAAAAAAAACATTGTGTTAGACTATTAATCGAGGATAGCTATACAACATTATGCTACTATCTAATTTAAAATAGTACAAATATAATGGTGAATCAAAACGTGAAGTCAAACGTTCCTGAATCAGGCGTAACTCCGTATAAGTGCATCGATCAGAATGCGTCGTATAGGTAACTAATGGACTTTCTTCCCGACGATATAGCCATGTAGGTATTTGTATTGTCTGGGGACAAGGGACCCCAGCAATCGATATCACCCTCACCTTCGATCACGTAAATATTTACTTGGACGAATAATGTCTATAAAAATGAGTGTCTTTGATTGTTCAGATCATGATACGTATACGTATTGGTGTTTGTATATTACATTCTAAACTATATATTCACCCTTAAAGACCTATATTTGATAAGGTCATAGTAAACAGACCATGTCATATTTTCGACATTAATAATACTAAGCCAAATGCTAATGATCGCTGTCAGTTATTTTGTTAGAACGGCTATTCAGCCCACTTGTAGTCTTAACCATTAGATTATCCTATACCTAGTTACTGATACAATGTTATGTATTTTAATCTTTGGAATTTGTTAGTTACTTTTAAAAGCTTTATTTATATGTCAAATAAATCCGTTATGTGGTTTCAGATCTGTATTATAATATAATGTTACGAACAATACGTAACGTTATATAACTATGTCATATCTATCTTCAATCCGTGCGTAAGATATTGGTTAACAATGTGCTTAGTAAAAGTTGTTACAAAAACAATCAATCTTATAATCCGTTAATCAATCCATTGTTCGGGCTCTGAAAGGAAGAAAACCATTTAATTCTATTTCAGTTGCATGTGCAGACATTGGCAGGATTGGCGAGACTAGACATAGACATCCTGTTTCGTTTGATCTAAAATTATTTAAGTAGTGCTACGCAGAAAATCGCTTTGTTTAATTGCGACTAGTTCCGCTAACAAGTTTCATGAAAATCAGCTTGCATAATCTATATGTTAGTTGTAAAATAATTTCTTCACTTTCATGAAAGAATGTATTAAACTGAATAGTGTTGATTTAGCGTGGAGCATTATAAATATTAAATATTTAAAAAAATATGTATTGCATGATAACATATTAGTATTCAATACATGTACTTATGTTTTAACATTGGATGTTTAAAGTATAGTAAAAAATATTAATATATGCAGGAGATAAAGGATAATACATGAAGGACAATAATTATTTACAAAAATACCATAATTATTATACAAGTATGTTCATATTTAGATGTAATTAATCAAATACCTTATGGCCTATACCTAAAAGCTATTTATTACCTTTATGACCGAATCTGAAGGTTACCTCTTAGTCATGCCTAAAACTTACCTAATATTATATAAACCCTAAAAGTCAAGGGTCAAGAAAAGGCCACGAAACGGTTGTGACACCAGAAATGGCGAACGATTCCTCGGACAAGGTGTTCTTTACAGCAGGTGAAAAATAAGATCACATCTGCTCTTGTTTGCAAATTGTGCATGCGACTTGTAACTTGCAATCCAGCTGCATGTTTATCAAAAATGTACATATATTGTATGTATACCCAGCGTTAATAACGTTATACATTTCCTTTCATTACAGTAAATATTGTTATTATTTTTATCAATAATGCTTTGCATAATGTACCACACCGATTGTGATTTAATGCAAAACTTGTTAATGATACATCGCATGTGCGTTTTAATTTATATAAATACGTCACTTATATGCTGCATACAATCTTAAAATGTGTAAAATCACTTACAAAATTTTGCTTACTACGTGGAAGCACTTGTCGTGTTTTATAATTTTTATCCCTCTCATGTTTACACACAACACATGTTACACAAGAATATAAATATACTGAGTGAAGTAATAAAAACAATGATTAAAATAGCCTAGGTCTGACACGCTTCAGTAACGAGGAAATTATCAAAACGTGACTAACAAAATGCTTGCTAAATTTTTGATCTACTAGTATTATTTCATTTCATAGAATATTTTCAACTTGCTACAATTAAAATTAATGCATAACAACATTTTCTGTAATATTCTTAAGTCATAGTTCATAAAAAGCCTCCTACGCTAAAACAGACAGTAATTACATTTTATCGCTTTAATTTCGCTGACATTCCCCTTACATTTTCCACTGAATGAATCATCCGTTCGTGTCGTGAAAATCCTACGTAAGTATGCCTAAGATAAAGTTGAGGGTCACACCCCAAGAGCAATAATTCTTTATGAGATCGTTCTTGGAGTTTGCTTCAAGAAATAAAACGTTGTAGCAAGATGCGTTGTTCTAGTTTATAAAAAAAACTTTAATTCGAACTTTATGGGTATTCTAATATTGGTTTGTCAATATAGTAATCAAAATTTAGGTTTTTTATTGTATTTTTTAAATTAAACTGTCGTGAAATTTTGTTAAAATTGTTTTGTGTTCGCAATGTAATAACAATAGTAATAAACGAGCAAAAGTTAGCCGTAGCGCTTGTTACGTTACCAACAATTGTAGACGTGAGCAACAAACTTGTTTTGGCAAATTTTCCAGGAAACTGACAAGGTTGGGGTGAACCACGGTGAACTTTAGCAGCCCCTAGTGTATCCTTGTCTGCGTGCTCGTTATGACTCACGATAACCTAAAATAACTCCAACTTTCCTCGGTACAAAGCTTACTTTTGAAAGCAAATTTAGTACACTAATGTTTCATTGTTAGTATTTTCCTTGCGGTGCAGATTTTTCTTTATGTACAATTGTACAGCTTTAGTTTTGATGTATATTTCTGCCTTTGGGTACTGAAGTACTAAGAGGATAATTACGGTTCAAGGTTTAAATGATGACGTGATATTTAGATACGTCTGCTCAAGTGCTTAACACAACCCTTCTGTTATTGTGTTACAAGCCGATGTTTAGTAAAAGAGTTAACATACTTAGTTGTTTCCCTTTAAGTGCATTAAATGTAGTCGTCGATGAAATGGGCTGATAGTACTTAGTCACGTTATTGCAAGCGCTCGGAGAAGGGACGGCTTGCGTGCCTGTTTTGTTAATTCTCGATATTGGGGAAGTTGGGAGTTGGTTGTAGAATGTAGAGTAATCATTAATGCTAATGACTATGATAAGGTTATCTATTCATTTAGTAATAGCCGGTTTAAGGATTATTTGATTGCTGAACGTAGTTAAGTCTAATGTATAACTGGAATTCTAAAGTAGTAAAATTGTTATGCTGTGGAAATAGTGTCCAGTTTTGAAAATTAATTTTGTAATATATAAATCCTACATTGACAGTATTAAAATATTTAAAGAAAACAGATAAATCCTCAAACCGCATATAAGTTCTGTATGCTCGATATCAATAAAAGTCACTTTCGGAGCGGCGAGGAATGCGTGCGTTTACATTTTCACATGAATAAGGAATAAGAGTTTCCTTTCGGATTTAAATCGCGCTTGGCTTCGAGACAGTTGGCATACCGCCAACTTTTCCTTGCAATTTTACTGCTTCGTTCGATACTCGGACAGTTTGCAGGCGACATTCTAGACGAAGATGGCAATAACCTATCAATTTTATACCAATGCTCGTGCACGCCTTTCTCTTGCGCTGTTAATCATTCTGATTAGACCTTTGAATTTGTATGATGTATTATTTTTTTAGTAGTAGTATATATTAATATTATTCGATACATCATTAAATTTGAATTGTTTTCCGAAAAGGTCAATGTTGTAGGGATGTTAACAAGTTTCTAAACTATCTTGATTAATTATACCACTAAATCATACATTTCTTTGAATGTAACAATTAACAAGACAGTAAACAGTCTGACAATATCTTCTTTGAAGTTGAACTTTACTACAAGAAGATTACGGTGTTGACGACAGCAAATTAATTTACAAATTCAATATCAATATAGTTGGCTTAAAGCTTATTTGATCTTTTCCAAGCGGCTTGTTTATCTTTATAGCACTATAAGTTGTTCTTAATGAAGAAAGTAACGATTATACGGAGGTAAAATTTATTGCGTGGTTTTCTTGTTAAGTGGGTACGGTACGGTATGCTATTTTTACACCCTTGATTACGTGGCTTTATTCAAGTGATAGTCAGTAATAAGGACCATTAAACCTAAAAATAACTGTTTATTTAATAAAACTTTATTATTAAATTATTTATGTACGGCCTGTAATGTTCTTCGGAGTTCCTGGGTAGCATGCTGTTTCATTTAATTTTAAGATTGCCATACTTTTTAACTCCATAAATTGAATTGTTGGAACGCTACAATTAAAATATCCTCTATCTTATTTCACGAAAGTCGTGACTCGTTTTGATACTAAATTCAATTCATAAAACATTAAAGATACAACACATTTAATAAAATCAACACAGCATTAAATTGTTTCACTCATGAAAGGAAATGCTAGAATCTTTCAATTTAGCTGACAACGTCATATTAAATGCACGACCCAGTTGTTACGTAATAAAAGCCTACGTTTAATCGTAAGTTTTTCTTTTATTCGAATCGGTTTTTTGTTCGGAACATTGCGGCAGGTTTGATAAAAAATATCTAACGTGAGTACTGCTTAAAACCTTTGCATTCTAGATTTATTTGCTATGTTTGCGGTACGTGAACAATGGTCGGATAGTAATCAATAAAATCCTACAATCGTCCGCATTAGAGAAAATTATGAAATCAAAATTTTGTCCAATGAAATCAAAATGAAATCGAGCTAAAATTTATCACGAACATTGAATACAATTTCATCATTTCACGTTGCATAATCGCTTATATCTAGATAAAGAATATCGTTTCGATTATCACTCGGGTAATAAATATAAATCTCGCACGTTCATATCTTCGCTCACACTCAAAATATTATAGTACAGCCGGAGAGCACTTGTTATGAGTGGATCTAAAAATATACGAAAGAATTCGATTCAGACGCGCGATACTAACCAGAGCTGGTGTTAAATGTATGACAGATTCAAGTACCTATGTGTGAATATTCGCAACGTCTCGCGTCTCTGTGAGATTACAGTGCTAGGCCACACTAGCCACAGGATGGAACTATTTAATGAAGGATGATATGATCGACTATGTACTTTGAAAGTTGGTCGTAGTCTTTAAAAAGATACATATTTCAATAGAAAAAATTGACTGTCACTGATATAAAGCTAAGACTAAAAATATCATACCTGTATAGTAATTTTAGAAGTCTTGTTATTGAATACAATATTTGCGTGGTATTGTATTTATAATTAGATTAGAAGTATCTTCGAGTTTCTGGGGGGAAACCCACACAGTTATTTATTGACATATGATTTGGTTTCAAATTCTTATGACTCTCACTTTTTCGTTATTTATGTGAAACATAATCTAGTGGGTGGTTAAATGCAATAATTTGTGATAAATTGAGGAAATTCATATCAAGTTTCATAAAGAAATGTTATTGTTTTGATATTAGATATTTAAATTGCCAATTTAGCTAAACACTACGATTTTATTAAAGCATTTATTTGCTAACATACCTACATAAATTTTAATTTATGATCAAGATAACCTCCCCGTAATACACATAATGTTCGGCTTATTTATTTAATGCCCTTACGCTACCGTGCCTTTTTTATGAATCATAAATTTACTGCTTAGTTGTGTACATTAGTACTTTGTATTTGGGCACCTGAAGCTTGCCTTTCTAAGGCTCTATCATGCTTTTTTGTGTATAACGGTACAATACAAAAACTGTTGCCAACTTCTGCTAACACTTCATGTAGATGTAATGCTTATGTATAGGGATTTTTTCTGTTATTTTAATAAAAATAATGGGACGCTCAAAATTGCTTGTAGTTTTATTGTGAGTTGATGCAGACTTGAGAATTTTAATGGTTTTAAATTTTAATATTAGAAACTAAACTAATGACTTTACACACCACCATAATTAGAGCTCGAATAATGATTCAAATCCACGTGGGCCACGTTAGGTAATATTTAAATACGAACTGGTTTATTAATGCGACCAACTTGCACATACGACTTACACCCACTGCATTCACGAGCCAGCTTGCCAAAGCGCGTGCACTCGCATCGCCACTGACTTTTACATTTATTTTTAACTCTGTCGTAAACCTAATTCATTGTCAACGTTTTGAATATGCAGCTACAATAAGTCCTTTATAACAACACGTTGATGCTTGTTTTAAAAACAAACTTTTGTTAATTTTTGTTTGCTTGTTTGTATAGGCTCTGAAACTACTGGACCGATTTGGATGAAATTTTTTACAGAGATTCTTTGAAACCCGAGGAAGGACATATGTCAGATTTTTATCCCGAAAATTCTACGGGAACGGGAGATCTACGCATGCGAAACCGCGGAGCTCAGTTAGTCTATAATAAGAAAGATCGTTTTATTTATATTGTAACTTATTTTAGAAAATATAAACGTTAAAGCCTCTATAAAATAAAATTTCTATCAGCAAAATGTCGCTATCTTACACCGTAAGGTTTTATCTAAAAACAAATGACATCAATAATTTTCTGTCGATTACGCAGTTGTTTCGTTATAGAGTACAAAACAATAGCATTGCTCGGACTGCGGTATTGATTTTGCAATTCACCGTGAATTATTGCAGACTTGTTTTAAAATGGTGATATCGATCCTTTCAGGTGACAAATTACACGTTTAAACCGTAAGTGTAAATTTTCGTTATTTAAACATGTAAATGCGTCAGACATTTTATGCAGTTCGTCCTTCCCAGTTAGTTCTTCTTATGTTTAAAATGTGAATGTTTGGATGATTTGGATGTATCGATGATCGTGTCAATAAAGCCTCAACTATTAGCCTGATTTTGATAAAATTTCGTATATTATATAGATAGGCAATTAACTCAGATTAGATGATAGGATTGGTAGCATTGATTGATGTTAAGTGTAAGACCCTTAATGTAACGCGTACTATTTAAAAATTAATGTAAAAGCCAATTCAAAATACATTTTAAAAGTACTTTGTGCTAATTAATTATAAGAACGTACGTAGGACCAAAAATCTTAAGTTATGCCACGTGTGTCATTAAGCCGCCGTTATTAACAGTTTGGTGATAAAATCGAGTTGTTTACTGAGCTATAAATACAGATTATGTACATATTTCACTCAAACTGTGACCTAGTTCCGCGGCTCTGTAGACAATAAACATTCGCGGTACCTTTATTGGGCGAAGGTTTTCACCCTTTTGACATCATGTATAAATTGCGAAAGAAAACAATTATTTTATTTGAAGAACGAAATATGAACTGATTATTCAGACTTGACTTTTCAAATTTGACCATATCCACATCCACAACTATGTATGTATAAAGTTTAGACGGGTTTATTACAACTCTTATGCCTTGAGAGCTGCTTTACCAATTCGACAGAAAATTCGTAGGGAGATAGCTTAGGGCCAGGAGAATTATATGGGATACTTCTTTATTGGAAGCCCATGGGAACGTGCTATATGTGCGGGTAAGACTGCGGGTCACAGCTAGTAAGTAATAAAACACAAACAGATTGTGCTTGTTACTTATAGATATTTAAACGTATAATGGCATAGGTAGTGAACTTTTAAGTACCTAATTATGGCAAAGTTAATAATCTGTGAAATATATAAAGTTTCGTTGAGACTTGAGCCAATTAAGGCGGATTCCTTGTAAATATAAAATTTATAAACATGATGTAAAAATGCAAATAGGTACGAGGTTTTAAAAGAAAAAGTTGGCGATTTTATACGCTTCCTTATTACTTCGTTATCATCTTTCAGATTTACTGTTATTCATTAAAAAGGTTCTCATAAATTAAGACTCGTTTAAATGATTTCAACATTGTATGATAATGAGCAGAAAAATAATAAGATTAATATTCTCACGGTCCCAAATGACGGACGAACAAAAGATTTCCTTGGTGACATTGATGCTGGACCGCGGCACCATTGTAATCTATCCGCTGGAAACGTGATACTGTGAATAACTAATGTATTCAGAGTAGATAGGTAGATAAAATTATTTAGGTACAAACTACAAAATACGTAGAGACAAAATTAAAACGAATCAACACTCTCTGCCTCTGCTGTAAGCACTCTCATAGGAAAACTGTATTTCATTGACTCCTCTTTTAACATTTAAAAAGCATGAATTATAAAATTTGATTACATGATGTAATCGTCTTCATTGATTGTTTGTTGTTCTGGGTATTAATAAACAATATTTGAATACGACATATTATTCTAATTGCGACGCCCGCCTTCTATCACCTATAAATGGTAACTTGAATCATCAGATATGACATCAGATAATCTTAGTAAGTTTTGAATTTATAAGTATCTATTAACAAATACAAAGTCCACACTCCACGCAGATTCAGTAAATTAAAAAAAAATCATCATTTAGTATTTTGATCAAACTTAATCTGCAGTTCAATTAGTCGTCGCCTTTGATGACATAACTCTGAGTATGTATATTAATTTAATTACAAAATTACCAAAGTTTTTTTAACAAGTAATAAGTACATAAGTACATTAATATCCAATTAAAAGTGTCCATGCATTTCGACACAAGTAAAAGTATATTAATCAGAAATTATTAATATATTTAAATGAACGAATATTTAAAACAGTTTCGTAGCTACAACTCTTTTTAAACCATAAAAAAATACACTAACTATAAAATGCAGATAAGCATAGTTTGGTAGTATGTGTAATTAGAAGGTATTTTATAAAGGCATGCCGCATAGTTCGTTAATTAAAAATATGATCATAGGTAAAGAAATCTCATGTCACACTTATGAGTCTATTCATTAGTGTGTAGACTGTAGGGTGAAGAAAACCTGTGTGAAAGATGAACGATAAGCAAGGTTTCACAACCCAGTTCTACACCGAAGCACTGGTTCCTCGCACATTCTCACGGAGCACTACCTCAGCGGTTATGGAACCTGACTACGGTAATATCAAGGATTTGATGAGGGTGTAAATATTCTGTAGTTTTTCATTTATTATTCTACTATCGCAACTGTTGAGCATTACTTTTACCCTAGTTATACAATCAGTTACCAAATCAAATTGATTGGAGATTGGTAATGGTATCTTATTAAAGCATTTATCTAATCCCTTGTCTGTATTGTGTGTTGGATAAGATTAAAAAGAAGTATTGTGACAATCTTGGAGAAATAATTTCTTGTGTGAAAATAGGTCCTAAACCTTTCAAATCGTACTTCGTTAATTCGACATCGGATAAGCAAGTCCCTATTTAAACAGGGTAATATTTACATAGAGGCAGCTGATGAGGATTTTCATATAGCTTTCTCGTGCGTTAATTGATTCTAAACACATTATAAATTATAATGTATCAACTATCAGCGCTATCACGTCAAACGGACCTGAGACGGTGATCACGTAAAAAGCAATATTAATCAATCTATCACAAGATAAGCCCGATCTCATGGACATGTGTTTGCGCTGAGAGCTCATGTAGTTTTCTATAGTCACTTCGATTTTAAACGGTCATTAATCTTTCAACTCGTCATTAAACCATTTGACAGTAACAAATACATGTGTTTAAAAAAAGAAGGCTGGAATGTCTTGCGTATCTATTATATTCATCATAACGACGAATAAGACTATTTTTTATATGAAATAATATGTAATTTATAAATAAGACCGGGATTACTTTGATGTTATATTTGCATAATTACAGTGTCAGTAATTTATTGCTAGAAGCGAACTTGTTGAAAATATAGGATGTCATGTTATCCGCGTGGTAGGCGGACTTAGACCAAGATAGCTGCCCAGACATAAATTATGGGATGCACGCCTTTTTATCAGAGATCGCACCGCCTTACTACGTTTATAGCGAGGATTCAAAACCATACTCGATAAATTAATTAAATTAAACTAAATATTATATAGTTTGACAATCGATTCCCCTTTTTAACATTATCGCGTTAAAAATATTATTAGCACGAAGTATGACGTCAAACAGTTACAAAACGTGTCTTCGAGAAATGTTTTAATACCGCAATATAACAATTTTTATCCTGTAATCTTCGGCGGATTACGAAGCGCGAGTAAAAAATGCAGCGACCGTGACGTGACATCGGTATTTGTATGCAAGCCAACCGAGCGAAATTATCCGGCTCACACACGTAGCAGTCGATATAAGCCCATCGCATGCTCGTTAGTTTCACATGCAAATTGCTAATGATTTTATAGTTCTATAAACATCCGCCTTCATTATATAAACCTATAAAAATCTCATCAACTCATATGTTTTAATTCCACATTTAAAGAGAAAGCAGACAAGCGTTCATTGAATGCCTTTTAAATCATACGGTGAAAAGAATGTGCATTCCCTATCAAAGTTATATGGAAGCGTTTACGTCAACCATGAAATGACTTAACCGCAGTGAACGCATAGAGAGGAAAGCCGATACGAACTCATTACATGGTGACTAAATCAGCGACTGGATTCTATGGATTTGTGTTATCATTATTTCAAGCATTTTTAATTAAAATACTTGCAGGATTTATATTCTGTGCAGTTTATTACAACTGATACACGACCGGTTTCAACTCAAGCAATGTAAAAGAAACTCGTATCGATTTTCTGAATTGGTAAAGCTCCAACTTAAATGAGATTAGGGTTTCGAAAACATATGGGGTCGGGAAATAACGACATGCGCTTGTTTTGGGGTGTTCGACCCGCATCCACCCCTTAGTACTGACAGCGAAATTATTTAAACCACGTGTACGACTCAAATAAAGTAGTTATGAATTAAATACAAAAATGTCATTTTGCTTCATTTCGCTAGGGAGTGTTTGCGTGATACCGATATTTACGTGTCAAAGAAGTTCAAGGTTCATATATTTACTGTTAATAACTCGTCTTGGCGGCGTGCCCTAAGCATTTCAATATTGCCAAGCGCCAAGGTTTAGAATATATATTATAAATAATTTATTTGAATGCGTCCGCTTGCCTTTGTTCATTTTCCGCATTATAGATGTCATCGTATTAAATCATTTACTAATACCGTTTGGGTGGAATTCCTTGAAAGAAATTATTTGATAGAGAGTTAGACGAGCCGAGTATGGTGCGACAAGTGACAACTTACTTGTATGGCTATACAGGTTACCTATCCATGCGATAAATCAATAAAAACTTGCCTAAGTGACTTTCTAAAGATATTACTGCATCATACATCAATATTTGACATCGCCCGTAGAATATACGTACATAAAGTTATCCAGTCATATTTTATTTCAAGGCGTAGGATTTTCTAGTGATTATCCCATTTCAAAATGATATCGTAATTTAATAAAATAATGAGATAAGTCAAGTCGAAAATTATTGTATGCTATTAGTATTGAAGTGAACAACGTTCACATCATAAGAAACAAGTTTTACAATGTGCAAAAACATTTGAGTAGGTAAGTTCTTAAATATAACTGTTCATGAAACATCGCTCTAAATTCTCATTCAAGTCTGCTCTTGGAGAGGTTCTGCTTCGTCGTAGTATTTTTTGTTAGGCATTCTTATAATACTGCTATGCGAAAACGAAAATAACAAAAGACAACATTTAAAAAGAAGCAACGCTTATAACATTTACGTCCTACATTGTATGTGTAAATAACATACATATTACACACTTAAGTGATCAAAAGATTATTGACTTTCAAAAACACTTGACCGAAATATCAACCAAATTATGGATGCCGACGATGGGTTGTTAGATAACATCTTTGCATTTATTACGCAGTAACGCTACCTTAAGAAGTTTCCAAAATATCGCAATCATTTAGTTCCGTATGTCACCTTTTTGTTTTATGTACTCTCGCTGAATACAATGGAACTCCTACAAGTGGAAAGTTTTTGCCTACTGCTTACATTACTGTCAGACTGGCGAAAGTAGCCATTTTGTGTCAAATGTCATGTCAACAAACTCCTTACTAAATATTGACAGCGGCCTTTTCTAAGCAAATGCGCCTGAAGTATCGTTGAATATGCAAATAAGTTTGGCCGCATATGGGTAACAGTTTTAATAATTTAAATATTACTTTATGCCTAAATCTTACGCCACGGTTAATTTCATCAAGAAAAATTCATATAATTCAAAATCAAACTCATAAGCAGGGATGCGAGTGGTCTGTTTGCTTCGATTGATTAGTTTCTGTTAATTGTATTTTAGTATGGGGAGAAGTGATCACCCATGACATATAAACGGACGGGCAAAACAGGATACGTTTGGAAATTGAATGCTCAAAACCCATTCACATTAATTACACCAGATACTTATCGAGATAGTTTTTTGGTAATAAACACATCGACTAATAATGGTCCAGTTCATTGCTCCACAGGCGATTTCCTCGATCAACAGGCCCCATTCAATTCATTCGCCCGCATCCCGCTCGGGTTCGTTAATTGCTGACGCCATTTTGACGAACTAATAATGCATCATTCAGCTACCAAACGTTCAAAATCAACAAGTTGTTTGTAGTTCTGTTCAAACACTCCCATCAGTTAATAAGGGGTTCATAGAATTAATGATGGCAGTAATTTGTCATTTACCAATATAAAGACTACTTAGTTCTTGTCTTGTATATCAAGACTCTATCAAAAAATTATCGTGACGAGTCCTTTATTGTACTTCTAATATTTAAAATCATAAAATGAACTATTTAAAAATGGCCGAATGTACTTAATCCTGCTATAATACTACAAAGTAGAAACGTAAGGCTAAGCTTTACTTTAGTGCATCTTTTCATGCTTCACGCTCTGCTGCCACTCTAATATCTTCATTTAAGTTTCAAATCTGTTCTAAATTGAACTGTATTACGAGGACACACAATTTAATTTAGATTCCAGGCTGAATGTTGGTGGCGAGGTGAACAACTACATCATACGTGTCCTTCAGTATACTTTGAGGTTATGTTACAGGACTAACATTTCAGTTCTTTCCGAAACCTTGCTATGTATGTGTCGTGTAATGACTTTCATATGCTTTCATAGACTAATAGATTTTTCTTGGTTCTGGATTTGGTGTCTTAAGAATCATCACCGGTGAGTGAAACTCAAACCTCCTTCTCTTATTTCGGTCGAAAGTGTCTTAAATGTCTTGTTATTATTTGCTGGAAACTGTTAATTGCTAATATATTCATATTACGTTGCCTCTTACATAACACCTAAAGGAAGAAACTATATTACATAAGCTATAAATATCAAAGGTATAATAATCAAGCGCATCAATTATCTACTCCAATACATAATCACCCGTCAATTTCCATGAATAGCCGATAACATTTGAAATTTATTAGTTAACCAATTAAACACTCAATTCATGAACATCACTTCTAGATGACCATATTTATATATAAAGAAATTAGAAAGGGGTCTATTGCTAAACGCCTAGATTAATTAAGACTTAGGTAACCGCAGTAAATTCGTGACGAATTATAAAAATTGAATTCGTGGTCACAATGTACGTGACTAGATTAACACAGATGCGTGTTTTCCTGTAGCTAGCACAAGTGATCTAGATACCTACAATTACGTACAGATTTTTCCATGCATACGGTACATTCTGAATAAAAAGATATTCAAATTTGTATCTTGTGAAACTACAGTCGGCGTCTTTAAGTCAACCTGTCCTTTTATGTTTTCTTTTTATATATTTCTCAAGCCTACCCATGATTAATTTCAAATGAAAGTTGTTATAAATCCGTGTGGGAGGAATTGGCAAATAGTTAAATAATATAGTTCGCCCACGTGTTAATTGTAAATTGTGAAATTTTATTAATCTATGTTTGGATTAGTATCGACTTGAAATGTAACTTTCTTCACATTAAAATATCATTTGAAATGATACGCAAATAAATTAAAAGGCTATTAAATATCTGCAAAGGAAGTTAAATGATGTAACGCCTTTCTTTTATGTGCTGATATAACAAAATACACGAGTGCAGACTCAAATTATCCAATTAAAGAATTTACAACACTTAGCCAAAGCAATTACTATGATTTGCTAAATGCTTCATGGGAACTGTTTTTAACTGTAATTTTAGTTACAAGTATAGGTTTTAACTGGGGTTCCGCCTACGTGTCGATATATAGATTTTATGCCTACGAAACAGTTTTATATTAATGACATAAAATAAAATCACCTCCTACTATTCGATTGAAATGGTTTGGTATTTATGTGTATACAACACAAAAGATATAGATCAAGAAACGAGCGTACACCTATCTGAAAGGCCGGCATCGCACCCACGAGTTTTCCTAACTTGTGGGCGTTTATGGGCGGCGTTGATCACTTAACATCAGGTGACTCGTCTGCTCGTGTG
>LQNK01000209.1:115660-144278 GCA_001586405.1 Phoebis sennae | reverse complement strand
ATAAAACATGGTATGTAACTTCTTATGAAAAACACATAAATATTTGTAAGTACATATTATAAGATTCCTTGACTGTTGTTTCACGTTCGCGATCACTCACAAAATATGACTGAAATATGTTTAACTTACAGCTATATGAGTATGACTGGTTTTATGTAAATAGCAATGATTCATCCATGTATTAACCATATGTAGTGGCGCTGCTGTGTATTCCATTAAATACGAATGTTTTAAACATAACACTGCAGAATATTAGCATTAGCCTTTCCTTATTATCACAATAAACATATATATAAATCATAATGTTAAAAATCTTTCTTATATGGCGCATACAGATTCGTGTTTCAAGGTACGTTGGATTATTTTATGCTTTAGTTACCGCAGTCTAAGTACAGCAGTAATATTAAATTAGAAAATACGACCAGAATACGTTTAGACATATTTACTACTATCTTTTTAATATTTATTACTGAGATTCATCGCGCACCTATATTTAAGTACCACGGAGAGTTATGTCCTGGTCGTTAAGTTTTTATTATAATTCTCCATGTAGTTTTCACTTTGATTTATACGTGCTATAATTTCCATAAATTGAATATCTTGCCTAAATTAAGCGTTATGAAACATCAATTTTCTGTGACACCTGATTAATGTCTAGGAAGGCGGTGGAGTTAACATAATAGCATTCACTGTAAAGAAAATTACATGCTCTTTTGATATTGCCAGGTCTGTTTTGCATAGCTTTCTTGTTATATGTAATTAATGGTTTTATGTAGATAACAAATCAAACCTTATTAAAAATCTTAGTTAGCACTATAAACAGTATAATTATATTGTACTACCTTTATTGTATTGTATTAACTGCAGGTTGAAATAACTCTGAGTCACAAGGTTCTCTTTTTGCGATAATTCTGTACGGCAAGGCTTTACCTCAAAAACTTGTAAATTTGCATTTCTCTGAAGGTTCACGTTATCGTTGTTCACAGGAACAGGATTCTCGTAATCCCAAATCGTAGAAATTTGTCGGTGTTTTCAATACGGACATGATAAGAATAGTAATTCGACGACACAAGCGATAAAGTTCATGATGCTAAATTCCAGTGTTCTTATTTTAGCGTCGGTACTTTATGACTTTCCGTAAGCAACACACTGATGCAGTGTATTGATAAATCGAAAATAATGTAGGAATATTTCAAGAAATTTACATTGAAATTGAGAGCTTTATTTCAATGTCTACGTCTAAAAATAGTACTGAAATCGCATTAGAAGGGTTCTTCGCCTCTCGAGCCTGATATTGACACTGGAGTGGCAGTTTTGAGATAAGGCCTTCATTATATATTAGCCTTCAGACGCCGTTGGCATTTCTATAGCTGACAAATTACTTTGTACTGTCAGTACGCGTTACTGATTCTTGACATGAATTTATCATGTATCTGGTATAAATTTAAGATATCATAGGAGTGAAAATGTTTGCATATTAAAGAACTAATTTCAGTAGTGGGTAAATCAAGGAAGCATAAATGCTTCAAATTTTAGTTTTCTAAAAGTAAATAGTAATGGAAACTAGACTTTCAGTTACAGTCTACCTACTATACGGACACAGTGTGTAAAAAACTAAATAACTGTATAAAAAACTGAAAATCCTTCTTTTAAACTAACACAATGTAATACATTTTTTAAATATTAGATTTTGTGAAAATAAATTATTAGCTATTCCATCCATTAAAACTTTATATTTCATTAATATCATTTTTCTCGTGTTTAAAATACATACCATACATATTTGTTACATCTAACGTATACGGATTTCGTTAGAATTCGCCAATAGAAAGCGACTTCCTAGTGTTTAAATATTAATACAAAATGTTTTAACAATAAATTAGTATGTTTATCGTATATCATGAAAGGGTAAACATTTGTAATGCAATCATACATGCCCTTTCTCAGCTCATCCATATGGAACGCGTCTGGTCTACGGAATTCATTGTCCATGCTTCGACTCGGCCGGCTCTATTTATATATTCTAATCGACGTTATGTGTGAAGACATGCCCTTTCTTATATGGGTATCCGATTACGATAGTTTAATGGTTGTAAATTGGTGAGGTGTTTAAAGTAAACTAACCTTTACTCAAGTCATTACCGTTTATTTTGGTTTCTTACCTTCTTCATTTCTTCGACCTGGAACCATATATATACATATACTAGCCGCGCCCCGCGGTTTCACCCGCGTAACGTCTGATCCCGTGGCAACTCCGGGATTAAAAGTAGCCTATATGTTATTCTGAACCCTTACCTGTATGTATACCAAGTTTCATCATAATCGGTGTAGTACTTTTTGCGTGAAAGAGTAACAAACATCCATACATCCATACTTACAAACTTTCGCCTTTATAATAGTTATTAGATTAGATATAGGGTTATTGGTAACTCGACGAATACGTCGAGTTACCAATATGTAATTGTAAGGAATACCTTACAGGGTGCGATAGAGGGCTTAAAATGCTATGAAATAAGCCACATTTATATTCCGCGAAAATGTATAGTTTTCAGCCTGATAAATATTTCCACTCCGCACAGAGCAGCTAAACGATCCGACGTAAAAGAACATTAATGTTCCAGGTCGAAGAAATGAATATTTTTATAATTTTATCTAAATCACTACGATCCTTGATTTTTGAAACAGATAAAATAACATTCAAAATACAAATGAATTAATAGAGGAAAGTTCAAACAAATTCGCTGGATATACACATTTTCTCCGTTCTAGTTCCTAAATTGGCTCAATTAGCGCCACCGTGTTACTTACATAGTCATTACGGTATTTGTGGCTTATGTCAAGCGTGTTCACTGACTGTCGAATACCGTTTCAGGACCACCCCCTTTTTGACCTTATTACTTTATACTTACACGTTTGAAATGTATTTGTTCTTAGCTAAACGTCGATCTATTAATTTAATTCGGTAAGCTCGACAAATAAATTGGTAATCGACGGCGGTTTCGTAGTCGTTTGCAAATAATAAACGGCTTTTTGGTGTTGCCATACCGCTAAATATAAATTGAGGGAGAGCGGGTAAGGAGGCGGGCTCGTGGCGCCAGCTCGTAAGTCAAGGACGACCACGACCGCGGCGATCAACATCAACACTACTATTATCAGTCTCGGTATAAGTATCTAATTGTAATACAAATTGCTAGGCATAATGCGTCTTTGTACTACCTATTAGAATTTTCATCACATCTCTATTAGTGTCGCTTAGCGAGCTGCTGATAGAATACAAAATCGAATGTATTTAGTACAGACCCTAAATGTGGCAATTTTAAGTCACGACATTTTTGAAATTCAAACCACCAAATTAATGGGTGTGAAATGCCAAACAATTGAATGTAAGTTGTTATTACGCAGGAGTGTTGTGGGTAATGTATTCAAATGTCGGCCGGTACGCACGACAATGAAATAAATCCGATAGGGGCCTTTGTATTCTAAGTAAGGCGACGTATGCATTAGCCTGTGTAATTGCATTCAAGCGCCTGATGACTCGATGCTCTCTATCATAAGTTGTTCATTGCACATAAAAAATTAAAATATTAACATTACATCTCTAATATCAAATATTCGACCGAAACATAAATAATGAGCCGTATAATTTATATAATTATAATAATTATTATTCATTTTGTAGTTTTCTACAGCAAGTATAATGAATAATTCATTTAATTGCACCGAACTACAAAAGCCATTCAAACATAAACGTTAATAAACTCAGGTACTTATTTTCATTATCAATTGTGAAGTTGACGTTACATGAATAACCAGAACAATGCTTTGACAATTGTTTTAGTGGTATTTAACGTTTTGTTTTATTATGTAATGTGATTATGTTCTAACTGATTGTAGATGAATAATAACTTGAATTCCTAGATGGAGCTGTGACCTCAGTATCTTGATAAAGATCTACATAGATTACATGGTTTCTGTTTTGATATTAGATTGTCCGTTCATTTTTACTACAGAATTTAATGTATTTACAGTTTTCTCATAAAACTTATCCGGTACCTTTTTCAAATACACAACAAATATGTATATATCATATCTGGTTTTTTGAATTAGATTATAATATATACAGTATATTATGTGAACAAATAAAATCCAATGAACGAATTATAATTACATTAATGTTAATTTATTTCCATTCCCTTGTAGAGTTTTTGTATTTATTATTTATTAGCGTCTAAACATAATAAACGTTGCTAAACAGGTTTAAAGCAAAACTGCCACAATGACATATTCTCTCAACGGTACAGTAATGGACCCCTAATGGTCCAACGTCACAGTTATGGTCGTGATAATACCGACCCATATGGTAATACCATTTATTTCCTTTATCTTTAATGGTTTAACTGTCAATTTGCTCGCGGCCTTACGACTTAAGACAATGTACAATAGGATTTATAACAATTTACAGTTATACTTGTACTTATCAAGAGACTAAGTTTCTGGACAATGTAATACCATAGTCCATAACAATGATTATTACACCGGCATGCTTAAAAATATCTTGGACTTTAAACACAATATCGTAACAGTAATCTTCATAACATTACATTAAAAATGCAATATAATTCAGCTACAAAAACGAAATGATTTACAAATTACGTTGTTTTTAATGCTGTTCCAAGTTAATTTCGAAAACGTTGAGTCATTCTTGTAATTTGTTTTGTGAGATTTTTGTAGAAGTTAGTTGTATATTTTTAAAACAACAAAAACAATATCGCGGACAATACATGCGTTGGGTCAGTGGGACATTAATCTTGCCAAATGGATCATGGCAACTATAGTATTTTACCCATTTAGATTCGTCATGGTATGCGTGTGACTGGAAACATAAAGTAAGGTACCCATTGATAAAGCGTGAAGCGTTTGTAAATACATCAATTAATTGCTCAGACGTGAAACAACTAAATTGATCTTAACTATAACTACCTACCTTAACCATATGGTTAAAACCTTGAGTATTCACGGAAGTCGATACTTGGTTCTATAAAATAAAACCTATGAAGCCTATTCATGTACATCTTTTTACTATGAAGGAAGTCGACAATATACACATCTCTGAAGTTAGGTATTGCGGCAGACTCATCAGCGCATTTGATGCGAGTGACCCTGACATGACACACCACAGCTTGGGAGTCTATCGAACGCCACCTGTCGAGCCAATCTGAACTTTAACTCTAGTGAAGATGGTTGAAAATAATTTTCCTTAAATATTTAAATTTTTGTTCTACGTCCCTTTACTAAATATTTCGTCTTTCACCTTCTAGTCATGTGTGGTCGTCCATTATGTGTTAACAGTTCAGGGCAATCGGGTAAACAAGGTGCTGACAGGAGTGGTGTTTCAAACGTTTTAAGTTAAGACATTTTGAATCAAGATCGTTCCAGATTCCATCATATCCATTTATAGACATATGTCGGTAACCTGACGGCATTCAATATTTCATCCAAGGTTGTTACTTAGTACGTGTCGATTACGCTCTCACAATTTTTTGCTCTAAGTTATACGTTATCTATACAACGCAATTTCAGTCTATCAATGTGTATAAAAAGATTTTAGATAATTATGATATGATAAGTAACAAAAAGCAAGGCTGCTGTAACCCCTAAAAGTTTTGCAAAAACATCCGAATTACGAAGCTATCAGGAAAGTTATTCACTTCCTTATAATTATTTTGTTAAATGAAAGCCATTATTCCTGAAATTTAAAGCATTGTCTCTTCTAGGGCGTAGGTATAGGTACTTGATTAATGAGGAATCAACACGAGAATGCATCATCATATTTTTAATATATTTAAACGAATATATTTCCCGTTTTACTTCCATACTAAAGATGGAATATAAATTTAGCGAATTGGTCATGCTGCAGGAGTGAAACTATTTATAAGACGAGTTTCTTCCATTTTCAGTGGACGTCGCACGTTGAAATTATCCGGCGCCTTGCAAACTTTCTTTTATTGTTGTTTCTATGTTTAACGGTTCATTTTCTTATGACTCATTTACTATGTTTAAATATCACGAATAGACCTTGTTGATCATTTATTGCTTTCTGTTTCATTTGTCAATATAACGGCAAGGGTAATAATGTCGAACAAACATTTTTATAGCGCAATGGCCTGGTCACTATGTCGTTTTTATATGAACATTAAGTTTGTACCTGGTTGCTTTTAAAAGTTGAAATTTATAACGGGTTTCATAAGTTCCTTATATATATATTTTGGTATTTGGAACACAAAAAGTTTTAATACTTCATCTCGACCAACAAAGAGTTCTAGTTAAAATTCCACAGAGGATCAGATGACAATGTGGGCTGACAAAATAAAAACGAACAGAAAAAAAATATTACTATAGAAGGTTCAAAATACTTTATGCTCTTATAAGATTAGTTTTAATATAAAAATATTTGTGAAGATGCTCCTTATAGTATGTATTCTAAACAAGAGTTTATAGTTAGATTATATTTATAGCCATAGACGAATGCATCTCAGGTAACCTAACAAAGCTGGA
The DNA here is from genome assembly GCA_001586405.1 of Phoebis sennae. NCBI lineage: Eukaryota > Metazoa > Arthropoda > Insecta > Lepidoptera > Pieridae > Phoebis > Phoebis sennae. Next base: position 137,723 of record LQNK01000209.1, on the reverse strand, counting down.
CTTTCTAATTTACGATATATTTGAGTGAAATTGACGATGTGTGTCAATTATATTATATAACAACAATCGCACTATTGCTATGAGCTGTTTGCAGAGCAGCAATAAATTGAACGGCCTATAATTCAAATGAATCATCAGCATTCGCAATACAGATCCCGATATGGTCGTTGTGTCTATTCCCAGTAGGCAAACGCAGCGTGTATTAACATTTCTGGGAAATGTATACGGTTAAAATATCCCGTCGGTGGTCTCTGGAGACCAAAAAGGATTGAAGCGAAAAGTAATCGAGCCGTCTGTAAAACAACACCACAGATAAACATTAATTAGGTAGCTACCTTTACTCGGGACTCGATTCGATTCAATGTCTATTTGTACAGTTTAGATTGGGTTTGTAAATCGTCTAATATATTTTCAATGAGTTTAAATAACCCCCTTAATTATCTCTTTGCGGGTTGTTGGCACATTTATTATCAATGGAGCGGTCAGTCACTAAACATCAGTGAACCGCATGCCCCGCTTGCCTGTTGTAATATAAAAAAAAAATCTTTAAAATCTTCAACAGTGGGCTTCGTACCTGCAAATCATTGTTACACATGTGTGATGTCTCTTGCCGTTCGCATAAACATGACCTTATGATCATTGAATACAACTTGATATCTGTTGGATCTATGAAAGTGATACCGTAAATATTTTTTCTACAAACATATGTTATTATTATTTATAATCAATATTTAGTTTTAGTTTAATATAAGTGTGTAACGAAATATACACACTCGTTTTAGAAGGCCACTGGTATTAAGGGATTTCTAATTTTACACTTATGAATCACGTTACTGCAATATACGGGACGTGTATGGTGACAAACAAATAAGTATGGACAGACGCGTTTCACCCTCTTTAATTAGCATAATGTGTTTCTGACTCACTTAATTAATAACTCTGCTTAACCCCATGTGGTTTCTAAATGCAAATCAGCTAAACCAGTAATTAGAGGATTGTCGACTATTTTACTGTCTTGTTACTGTTCTTACCTAACAGAAAACTTTAAAATTCTTGTGCCTGCAATCAAATGCCTCTAAAGGTTAAACTTAAAACTTTAAAGAAATCGGTAAAAACGAGACTTTCTCGCAATGTCAATTTCAATTTACTTTTTCATAGTGCTGATGTTTCTGCATGTAACAATGTGAAGATATCAAAACATTTTTCATTATTGCCAGTAAAGAATTCTTTCTTTTATCATTCTTCATTTTGTGTAAGAGAAAACTTTAAAATGTTTTGGATAGTTTTGAAATTGAAATAGCATTTACCAAGTATGCCCAAGTAAGTTTTAAGTCGACGCTGAGTTGTGCTTTTTATTTGTCTGTATTCAAAGTAAGAATAAGACCTTATTGATAATTTCATTTGTTTTCTGGCAGAAGAAAATTAGTAACAGTATCGTCTCAACAAAAATGTCTTCTTCTCAAAATAAGATCGTTAAAAAACCTTTATCTTTTATATGGCCAGGCTCATGTGTGTTGAACATTAAGGTTACATTACCAAAGTCCTTAAAGGAAAGTACCTTGCACGAACGTTGCGGTTTATCTCTTCTACATTATGTCATATTTTTTAAACGTCCTTTTTGGTAGGTTGGAGACACAGTGCCCTTTGTAAATGCCATTACAGTATATTGTCCGTGAAAACACGAGGTATTTATCGTCGTGAAGGTAAATGCTGATTAAGCATTAAAAAGAATTATATGCGACCGGAAACCGTAATTATGCACTACGCCAATAACATAATAAACTTCCTCATTTATTTTTATACGAGCAAATACTGCATTAACTGCAGTTTTTTATTAAGTGTTAAGGAATTTCAGGGTGTTTACTGACCGGGACATTTTTCGTTATTTTAATTTGAGGCAGACTTTTAAATTATATAATTACGAGTTTTATATTAAATTGTATTATGAATTGTCGTAGTGCTGCTGCAACGTATTTGAAATCAGAGCACATTTTCAATCCATAAAAATAGCATCTATATTAGAGCTGGTTTTTATATTTATGGTATTTAATTACAATCGCGGATCGACGATATCTGTGCCAATTACCGTTACCACGAAATGATTTCTACCGTACAAAACTGTTTTCTATCATTGGTATAAAAATATCTTGGTAGCCGCCAGCGACCTCTATCCGGCACTCACGGCCAAATTAGCTTGATATCTCACGGGCAATCCATTGTTCGTCGGACATTGCAAAAAGTGACTGCAAAGTGCACACAGATTTCTTCAATTAAAAATTATATTTACGTATTCTTTCTTGGGCATTTCGAAATGACGTCGCGTGAAGTTTCCCGTCGTTGCATTCAATAAAAGTTTAATGTTGAATTTGAAATTGAGGTCGGAAAAGTATGCGGTGCATGTTTTCAGAACTCCATTTGAAAAATGATTCCGCTTTCAAAGTAGACAAGAAAATGGAACGTTCCCCGAAATATAACACGAATTTCTAAATTAAAATGTATAAACACGGTTAGGAGCGACATTATTCCATTTTTCTAGTAGTGATGCAATAAATGAGAGCGAACTAGCATTAAGGAAAATAAAATTTTAATTTGCTGGCAAACGGCCATTGTTTGGTTTTTTAAGTCTGACATTTCGATATGCTTCGTCTCCTGGGTCCGGTCAATTAATCCATTGTTAAATTTCATTATTTTTACAAATTATAATATATTATTATTTTAGTCACACTATAATAAAATTTCTGACAATCCCAATATTTGTTTTAAGTTGCTATTATCCTGGTAACTAAATCCTTGACATGCTTGCTTGGACATCAATTTGCGTCACACGATATATCAGTAATTATAATTACAAACCTCAATTATTATTTGCATTCTAGAATTGAGGACACATAAGTTGTTTCTTGTGCTATTCATGATTTCATGTTAAATATATGAGTTTACATTTTACATATTCCTCTATGCAACGCAAACGTTATTTTTCGGCAGCATTATGTTTATATATATTATCGTTTATATCTTTTATATCTAGTCTATCAATCTAAATTTAAATGAAAAAAATATCTCTGACATCAAATAAGGAAAAATGCCCTATGTCAGTTTTATCATTTGATTAAAAACTAGATTCTTCCCTCATCTACAAGGAGATAGTGTAAGAAGGGAATAATGTGTAGGCCGCATATATCCAGAGCGAATAAATGACAAGTGCACTAATACAGTTTGTCCGCCCACTGCAACGTCTACCCGAAGGAATGCAAGGCAATGAGCCCTGCGTTTATCTTATTGCCGTGATTATAACTCAGTAATTACATCTGTTTCCTTTTTATATGCCATTTCAATAAACATCCTCTCTGGGACCGGTTCGTATTTTAATGCAACGTGTTTGCTTATGACTTACCGATGTCTTATAATCGAATTGTACATGTGTAAGCATTAATATTACCAAGACATGAAAGATTTGAAGTGCGTTAAATTGGTCTAATACAATTAGCAGCCTACCTGTACGCCCTTGAATTTTTATCTCCCTTGACCGCCACCTTCGTTTGACATTGATAGCTAGTCAGCCAATTAGGCTTAACGCCAACGCAAAGGGAAGACTTAACTAGTTTAACAACTGTCAATGGTGTGATTTGCTAGGCGCCGTTAGATTGTAAATCTTACTTTATATCCTACCCGTCTGCTGTACAAGGACATTATAGCGAGTGCTTTGAACTGTGTAAATAAAGAAACATTGTATACCGCATCGCATTGTTTATTGCCTATTAAGGACACGTCATTAAATGGCAATGTTTAAACTAATATGAATGTCTGTAAATTTACATGTACACAATATTGTTATTTTTAACAATGAATAATTTTGTTTGTTTTATTAATAATAAATCTTTAGTTATTACAGCTAAATATTTGTACCATAATGATTGTGTATTGGGCATCGGTACAGAATGCGTCAAACTGCATTACATCTGTCGACATAATCTTGATTCATGTCCGTTGCTATCGACAATTATTGAATTATCAAATTATACCTGTTCGGAGGAAATGATTCATCGAATAGCCAATACTGGGCTTCCAAGTTTGATTTAACTAATAAAAACAATCGAGGGGCCGCATAGTCGTTCCGATGTATCATGAGTGAGTCAGGCTTGCGTCACTGAGTTTCCTAACTCGTCTCAACAGAAGTTCACTGTCTACTTTACATTGTACCACGATTATTGACCTGTAGATATAATTATTTGGATAAACAACTTAAGTAGACACCTATAATAATTTAATCCTAAGTTTATTACTGCTAGAATATAATATTAGTTTACGGACATCAATAATAATATATGATAAATAAGTTTGTGTTCCATTTTCCTTAGTTCGTGGATGAGGGTCAGGTTTCCTTATAGGGCTAGTCGCATACTTGTCCTCCCACGTCCCGTTCTGTAAAGGGACTGCTACATTTAGTATCCAACCATATAAATGCACACGGTCCTCGAAAGATTTTTATTGCCTTTAAATTTAAATACGCGTAATATGGTATGCCCATAAACACTATAACGTTTTGCAGTGATTCGAATTGGAATGTTTGATAGTGTTTTAAAAAAGTAAGAAACTGATAATTTCTAGACGACGTATCAAAGAAATTAAGCTAAAAGCTTCTCGCTTACGTAGTATTTGAACGGCAGCTAAACTATTGTATAAACTATAACCGTGCTAGTAGAAATATCTTCTGGCTAAAATATATCTACTACTAGCTATGAGAATGCGGCTTCATATGCTAATGATTGGTGAATTAACGTGTTCTGAATGATGTTCCAGGGCCACCGCCAAGGTTGGGGCTGAAGGCTGCCAGTCCCGGGGTGGACGAGGACTGCAACAGCAACCCGAGCCTGGCTGGCAGCCAGCACTCCACGCACGATGACCTCGACGCACACTGCGACAACTCGGGATACCTGTGGTTTCTCGACTATAAGTGAGTACTTACTTAATACTATCACCATGTCATGTGCTTTATTTCAAAAATAACTTGACTGAAACATAAAACTCACTCATTTTGTTAGTAAAAATCAATTGCTATTAACAAAATGAGTCCTGGTCACTTGATTAAATCAATTATATTATCATATATTATTATTATAAAAGAGGAGGTTTACGTTTCTACAGTACTTAAATTCGTTGGAATTTATTTTGGTACTATAGCCTCACACCTATTTTTCTTTTAATCTAGAAATGTGATAGCTGTTCTCTTTAGAAAAGGTTGAGCGTAACCAATCTAATCATAATAGATATTATAATATAAAACGACCTCTATTAATTATTCAGTGACTCAATGACAATTAACAAGGTTGATTTAAACATTAAATTGTAGCAATTTTCTAGATACATTTCACTTTCTATAGTGATTCTTATTAGACTTGTGAAATATTCATTCATATATATTAGACTTTAAATCAATTCATATCTTCGCGGTTATACCTCTGTACATATTGTACTTGTAATTCACTGTATATTGTTCTCTTTCCAGTCCGATATTTCGGGATAGCTCGTGTCACCACACCTCAGTCCTGTCCTCGGTGTCCGCCTCCTACAAGGGGATAGGCGACCTCACGTCCCGGTTCGAGTTCACCTCCAGATACAACGACATAGCGCGGGACCTCGACGCCAACCTCGCGGAAGCTGATATAGAAAGCTTTAAAACTGAAGACATCCATGCGCTCCTCATGACAGCGAACTTGCCACACGATGCCATCATCGATGATAGAGCTAATGATGTGAGTTGAAGCGACTGTCAAGTGTTGCTGGAATAAAGTACAGTTCTTGATAATAACGGATTAAAACCCTTTTCATCTACTCGTTGACACCTTTAAACTTGACTCTGTGATAAGGATTTCAAAGATTTCGTTTTTGTTAAAAAACTAGACTAGGAAGCCATGCTTTAGAATTGGCTTTAAGAATAATCAAATAGGCAATTTTTCCTATTTAAATATTGTGTTGGATATGTAACTTTGGACAAATTAAGAATAAAAAACAACTAAGAGTCCAGTTTTGGGGTATTTAGAAGTCATTACGTAGTAAAACATCTCAAGTCACTTTCATCAATAACTTCTGTATACATATAAGATGGAACAATATTAATTAAAAGGTAGTATAAAAAATCAAAGAACATGTATGTATTCCTTTCGCATTACGTGTACAACTATAAATAATCCGATGCAATGAAATCAATGAAACAAATGAAGGTATGATGAGTATTAAAGGCATTCTTATCTTAGCAAAATCAATTGGCAAAAGTTGAAGTTAAAAAAAGATCTCCGTGTTTTTAAAAAACGCGGAATGCAATAAGCATATTGAGATCAGTTTTTTTATCAATTTGCATTAATTTTTAGCAACAGTTAAGTAATTATAATAAATGGACCGTTTCTAACCGTCAACTTCCTAATATAGCAATCAATTAAAGCATTTGTAACCTCATAAAGAAGATAAATTTAAATGCATCTAGGGTTACGGCAAACGGTTATTTTTACAAATATGCACATAATTTAATTAAGAATATCTTATATCAATAATAAGACTCACGATTTTACCAAAATATTTATCAGACGTATCGTTAAAGTTCATATTTCATCGCCAATTAAAGCTCAATTTTTAATAATGTAAACAACATTAGGATCATGAAATCATTTTCATATTTTGTTAACTATTGTGATCGTGGTAAAAATTAACCAATATAAACTTTGCTACTTATAATTTCTCCAAATGCATAGATTAAAGAAATCGTCCAAAATTAAGTTTAATTTATTTAAAAATATTTCAAACACGTTCCAATAACTATCTTAGTAACGGCATTAGTTAATATAGACACGTCTCAGTAATAGCTCACACGTAAGGCTGGTGGGGAAACGTTACGCATGCCATGGAGGCAAGCAGCACCATGTTTTCACATTTTCACTACGCTACTAATGCATAACATACATTGCGTAATGGAATTTGTTTGTGTAGAAGCGTCCATGAGTAATTTAACGGCTTCGTTGACGCATTGTTATATTAACTTTATTTATTTGTGTTTGTTATTTCATGACCAAAATATTGATTTAAAATGTTCGATCAATACAAATTATATATGCAAAGTACGAGATACAAGTTTTTGAACTTTTGTTTCATATATCGAATGATTGAATTTAGCCATTTTATCAAGAAATAAATTATTACAAAAACAGAATGCACCATCCGATTTGGATAAGACATTTGAAGGATAAAGCGAAGCGAATAAACTAAAAATAAATGTTTTTAAGAATCATGTAAAGTAAAGAATATAATACATTGTAAACGTATTTTTTTCTTTTAAAGATATTAAAAATGAAAAGGGTAAAGTGAGTCCATAGTCCATTATAACAAAATATTTTGAAATATTTCTTTCTACATGTGATGCTCTTGCGTCCCTTTCACATGAAAATGCAATTGTAAAATAGCAAATGACATGAAATCTTAGAAAAACGTTGTAACTTGTGACATCGCGCGTAACTGACATGGCGTAACCATTTGTAGGTTGGTGATGAAACTAGGGCTACATAGATTACACGCAGAGAAATATTAAACGATTCATTTATAATTAATTTGCACTATTCCTAGAGTGATACAAGTCATTCGTTATTCAAACAACAAAATTAAGTGCTATTTATTCACAATTTTACAGTGTATGAATGGTCAATAAGGTTATAGTTTCATAAGTTTTGGGATTAAGCATTTCTCCTTCAACTTTATAGCGCTGAAATCAAAAATTTTTGATAAAATAGTTTTAAGATTTTTACCAATTTTTCACAATAATGACAAAATTACAATACTTAATATTATGATTAATTTCCATGTTATGATACTGGAATTATTTTAAATACAGGAAAACCACATTGTTTGTACCAATAATTCTATCTGCAGTATTGTGGTCTTATTTAAATTGTAAGCAATATTATCATCGTAATCTTAATAGGTATCATAATTCCCCCTATTATACATATTAATATTATAATAACTATATATTATACTAAACTACGCATCATATAAAGTTTAATTATCCTGTACTATGTGTAGAAAACTACAATTTTTAAGACTCGATGACCTTGTTTCTCTCACCAGATTTAAATATGTAGGGCGCATGGATGAATATAAAATGACAATAAAAATAAAACTGATATATCTTGTAAACACAGCATGTATATTATGACACAATGCTATAAAAGGACGCAAGTTTGTTTAACCAAGAACTTGTATATTTACATAATGAATTTATACTCGAATATGTAAATTAAGTTATTAAAATGCAAACTTAAGCTTTTGGGTTAAATTTCAAGTTGTCACAAATTTGTTGGTCACCTTGCACTTCTACTAGGTACAGTTAATTACTATTTTTTGATAAATTCATTATTTTGTCACTTTCTCATCGTGAATCCGGTGTTGAACCAGTATTTTTTCCAATTATAATAATTTCGTTAATTATCACGATAATACTGTCTACGTCAGATTTATAATCATTTTTGCCTTCTGTAATTGAACGTAAAACACTATTATGAACGTGAATTATAATACTTATTTATAATTAAGAAATAACACAACTGTGGTGATGGTTTATTAAAGTAGCACTTCTTAATTAAAGAAGGGTATTTAATATTTGATCGTTGTCGATAAACTACTAATATAACTAGACATTTGGTTAATTTATAATTAATCAATTTCATATAATATCCACTTAATCACTTCCACAATGTTCCAGTTAACTTCAGCCCCACATACCCCCAGTTGGTTTCATGTTCTGGTGTATTGCAGAGTAACCCCCACGGCGAGATGTTCGCGAGCATCTCTAGCTCTCTGATGGAAAAGTTTCGATTCGACAGTTCCATCAGTAACAACAGTAGTCTTCAGGTTCGCCTCACCACTCAATGTTTTATGTTTCTCCTGCATTTCACTATCATCAGCACATTTCATTTCAACAATTTTACTCGATTCAAACATGGAATAGATTTTGAGTAAAGCGCCATCTATTGGCCTTTTTAGTAACCGTTGGGATCATAGTCAAGTGCATTAGACTTAACTAGATGTCAGTCTAGTGTAGATTACTATTTGGTGATATTTTAAATACTTATATATTTTTTATTATTTATTTTAGACCAAATTGCTTAGGCAGACTAAAAATTATAACAATATTACGAACTTTTGCATAGCTATCTTTATGCACTCTATAATTGGCGCTTACAAAGCTTATACGTATAAATCATTAGATTTAAGAGGGAATTCGACTTACAACTGTTGAAATAAAATACATTAAGTTAATACGGCATAATAAGTGTATTGTTTCCTGCGATATCTGTTATTGACTAGTCCAAATTATGCAATTGCGTATCTATCTATCTAGATATTGAATATATTTATGAATCGTTTGAACTTATGTCACTACAAACGCATTTCTATCCGGGTTTATTTTTGGAACAGTATAATGTCTCAGGGGGAGTCATAGCCAATGCTCACATGTACAAATAGATGGAAAGTCTACAGTACTTGGCTGGCATTCACAACAAGACTTCCTACACTGTGCCCCCATAGTACGATGTCCCACGGGATGTTCAAATAGTAAATATAGATAAAATAAGACTGTTAGTGTGTGCGTAAAGCGTTCACACCAATTTGCGTCAATCATATCAACTACACTCATACAATCATATTCATTCCCTCCTCTCAGCATGCATGTGTGAGTGTGCTATATCTGCTATCCATGTGTGTAATCGCTGCCATACGGGAACCATGTGTGTGTTACCAATGAAGACCGACAAATCGCCACCTCTTGCCAAACTGTTTTCATATCCTTATACGAAACTTATATCAACCAAAACCAATTTTCACAATACACACTTCACAAACAAATGTTTATACAATTATATTAATTAAAATGTTTATAGTAACAACAGTGACATTAAGCACTTATCACATGTAAACATAATTTATATTCAAACAAAAATAATGAATATGTAATTAAGTAATTAGGTCCTTACATTAGTCATTTATTTAGATAAACACATAATGAAGTTACAAATTGAAGCTATTCTATCCTTTAACTCATTAGTAACACCGTGACGCTAGTCGCTGAAACACCTTACAGTTTGCGTTGTGTTTATTGCGTGTAAAGTTTGAGAAGCGTATGTTGTGGCTATTATTAAAATTAATATACCCGCTGGCCCAGTAGCGCCCGGGCTTTCAAACGCGCTGTACTGTATACTATCCTGCGATGCATTCTATACTTTATTGTTTATTATATGAGGTCACATCGGACACTTTACAAGACCTTATAAATAATTGTGTTTGCGTCAGATAATATTTTTGTTCAAGGGTGATATTTTTTGAAGATAGTTTTAATCAACCTAATTAAAGACACTTGAAAACTATTAGTGCGTGTGGTCGTTAATTTTAGTGTAGTGTAGTGAGTGTGTTTCTCGTCAATTTAAAGTTACAAAATGGGTGTGACTGAATTCGATTGGGATTCCTGTAATGGAGGATATTACTCTGTGAGCTACTTATCCTAAAATATTTCAGTTTCTTAACAAAATATCACAATAAAACACATTTAAGCATCACAATTCTTAGTCATAACAAAAACTTCATACGTAAACAAAATAATCCTACACAAGACATCATTTCATCCAACTACCCTCAAATAGACTTTCTGCTAATTATATTTCTACAAAATATGCCTTGATAAGATAACGATTCCTGTTAAACGCTTTCTTGCTTTGTTACTAATCAAATTAATTAACATCGTTTGTATATAAGCATAAACTACGTAATTAGTAACTAATAACAACTAAACAATTCTTAATGCATATGCCATATAGTTTCCATAGCAATGGGATGTTTTTACATACCTCGGTGACTGAATTGTTTGATTTATGACCTCATTCGAAGCAGGAAAGGGAATTAAATTGATAACGGGCGCCCGCACAGTCATACACTCATATCATGCAATAAAACCAATTTGATGAACACTAATTTTATATAGCTGTGCAACGGTCTCATATTCGAGGGACATTTAGCGTCAAAGTCAAAAATATTAATAGAAAGAATCGTGATCCCTCATGTAAAATAGTCATTTTTACGGCTACAGTTTATACATTTCTTGTCTCACAGTTTTTCAAAGAAGCGGTATCCCAAATTAAACTTTAAACATACTAATGTTTATGTTCTAGCATACGTTTACGTTTCGTAATCTTCCGGGAACGATTTCGAGTGCACGATGCAATTTAACCACGCTTTTGAAAACTTCTTACACTTAATAGCAATTACTCTTATTACTTTATAATATTATCAATACCAATTGATCTTATTTGATTGTATAGCATCAGTAGTGCAGCTTTGATGTTTATTAATAATCATGTTTCATTCAGGGAGAAGAATCCGTCGGCTCGATCAATACTATGTCAATATGCAAGTCGGAACTACTATTTTCACCGGTAAAGGAAGGAGCGCACGGTGTGCACTTCAGTGTTGATAGTCTGGACTGTGAACTCCCTACGGAGCAAGATCTCATCCTCACATGTCAAGCCAACAAAGATAACTACACCATCGCCTTCGAGGGAAGTCTCACCATTTACTCCGAGGACAGTGAGTGTGCTGAACCCGCCGTCAATCAAAATCATGGTAAAGTATTAAATTTTCACATGTTCTGTTATAACGTCATAATGCATCAAGTCATGAATGAATCACATTACCTAATTCGATAAGATTCCACTTAACGTGAATAATTGTTTTCAGACAAACTGGATAAAGATGATATAAACATAGTATTAGATAGTGATGAAAGAACGCGCAGGAATTTAGAATTATTAGAAAGATGTAAGAAACTAACAAATAAGCTAACAACGTCTATGGCTAGGAGCGATTTAGGTTTAACTACGTGGAGTAAGCTTAAGAAACAAACCAGTCAATTGCCTTTACAGAGGTAAGCAACGCGTATATAATATACATTGTAAATTTTTATTAATTTAATTAACTAAATTAAACGGAATTAATTAATTGGGATAATAACAATATAATTTAAATATTTTAGGCATCCATCCGGTAACAATAATGAAAATACAAATGAATCTATCGATGCTACAAATGAGATGAATAACTCGGTAATAAAAAGTCAGAGTCTACCAAATTTATACAGAAAAAAGCTTATGAGCAGTTCTATAAATTCGGCAGCCTTAAGCAATTCAACGGTAAGTTCTTGCGAATGTGCTAATGAAAAATTAATTGTTATAGCACGTTATCGACTTGTTGCGTTTATTGACGAATGTTTAATTTTTAGGTCGATTCCTTCACTTCAAACCAAAGGCTAAATGGTACACCAATATGTATGAAAGTATACGATGTTTCTCAAAATCGCTCACAAGGAAGTCAGCATTCAGAACCCATGAGTACATCTTCAACTGATAATCAAACTTCTACTGACAAAAGTCAAACAAAACAATCTTTCAATTTAGTTAAGCTTTTTATGAAACAAAAAAGTAATAGTAATGAGGGCATTGTTACAATGGATCAGTTAGATAGATCCGAATGCTGGCCTTCATCTGCAGAAAGCGGTGAATCGTTGGGTGAACAAAAAACTGAAGACTCCAAAACGATATCTGTTAATAGACCGCAAGCCGAACTTCCGAGCGAAGCGACTGAAGAAACATCTTCCTTATTTTATGAAGAAATTCGATCTGTTAATCCATATAATAGAGTATACGATGAGGTATTAATAGAAGAGGAAGAATCTGATGGTACGAAGTTAAGTGATAGCGAAAGTAATCTTTATGCCATAGTTAATAAACCTCGTATTCGACGAACTAACACGAACCTAACAGCTAGCCCATCTAAAGTAAGGAGTAATAGAAGATCATGTTCATCACATTCTTCGGCCACAAGTGTTAGTATTTCAAGTTGCTCAGAATCCGACGGTACTCAAATAACGAAAATGAATAGAGCTTTACAACGGGAGTCTTGTGACACCAAGGCTACTTCTACTCATTTTGAAAGTAACACCCAAGATAAAAGTATGCAAACGTCTAATTTACAAACAAGTGTTTCACACGATCGAGAATTATTTAAAGTAGTAGAACCTTCATTTTTGGAAAAGCTAAAAGAAGGCGATTGCGAGAAACCTGTTTTTGTTCTATATCCTAACTACACACTACCAGATATTAGCTTCTTGAATGGAAGACCAAATATTTATTTGAATCCAGTAAAGGTAAATGTTTCTCCAAAGTCCAGTGACAGTAAAAGAGGCCGAGCGCAAATGAAAGGCAAACGACCATTTTCATGTAACGATGTAGAAATGTTGAAAAAGAAAGGTTTAGGTCACATAAAGGACTGGGATTCATTGAACTTCTTGTTGCCGCTCGAATGTCGGCAACTGTTATCAGAAGTGCCAGAATTAATGCAACATATTAAAGAAAAGGAAGGCATGTCAAAATGCACAGATAAATACTGCAATGCGCCACCGTCTTCTAGACTCAGAAATAGGCCCATGAGCTGCGACTGCAATAATCTAGCTACAAATACTACCGCTGTGTCATCGAGCTCCAGTACTGCAACCCAACCGTCTTCAGGTTACCGTGGGTCATCTACAATGCTTACTGATTCGTCAGCACAAAATAGCCCCGCACCAACGGGGGCTTTCAATCCCCTATTTGTTTACCGTTATGATAGTGCGACGAGCTCAGAAGCTAGTGGTGTACACAACGAAGGCCAAAGAATCAATCCTTCTGTTCCAAGACGATCTCTCTCTTTGGCAGAACAGAACCGTTTAGCGAAACAAGGAGAGCCAGTTCCACCAAGGCCCCCTCTACCAAAAAGTATATTACGGAAGTCTATCGATAAAACGAAGAAATCTAGTACACATACAAAACGCTACAGCATGTTTGAAATGGATGAACTTATACAAGATCCCATAGTTTGCGCGAATGCTACAGTAGAACACAAAACAAAGAGAAGATCGCTGCAAGAACCATATTACCTTCAGAATCAAAACATTGATTATCGTAAAAACAATGATCTGGCAGCGAAAAGATTGTCTCAACAGTTTTTGGATGCCGCTGAAAAAGATATCGATTACAATGAATATTATCAAGATGAAGGTGTTGGAACAGAAAGCAGTTTGGAATCGGGAAAATCAAATGAACTTAAGTTCCATCGACCACACACGCCACCGATGCCCAAGCCCAGAACAAAGAAGTTAGAATACATAGAATTCCCACCCCCGGGAGCGTTAATTAGCAGTGCCGATTTACAGCAACTTGAAGAATTTTTAAAACAGAGTGGTTTTAACTGTCAAAATATGGATGAATGGGATCAAAATCAAGTTCAAAAGGTAAGGAGTCAGGTTACCAAGTTCCTCCAAATGAAGCGTTCTCAAGAGGAGAACCAGCGATCCACAGATTCTAGTGCAAGCAGTTGTAACAGTAAGAAGTCAGTGAGTTTTGCACAAAAGTCCGAAGCCAAGATTGATGTTCCAACAGTTCAGTCGAAGGCAGTGGATGACCTCAAGGTAGTTAGCCTCGCTACTCCGCCTAATTCGCCTAACATTTCAGCCGTGGTAGCACAAAGACATTATCAGGTAAAGTCCCATCGCTTTTTCATCCTCTCTGCACGACAATTCCTGCTATGTTATATTCTGTAAGTACCTACTTTGGTTCTTTTTTATTATGTTTGTATGCACATTTTATTTTTAATTCTTTTGCAGTTCTCTTGATCATTTCTTTTCTTTGCAAATTTTACTTTACTTTGCATTTTCAAATTGTTTCACCCACGATAAACTTCCTAAATTGCCTTGTGTCATGAGCCATAACCCATTATGACTTCACTAACATTATTCATAAAATTAACATATTTAATACAATCGTCGACAAAACTTACATTTTAGGGCAAAAATTTAGCCGAAATACCAATATGTGAAGAGGGGGAAGTGAGTCCTGATGAATTTGGCAGTCCCACACGACACGAGGGGAGAATTAAGTACGACCTCATCGATGTGTCACAGAAAAGAGGTTAGTTAAATAATTTATTGACTAAAATCTAAAATGAAAAAATTCCTCTTTAAAACTGAGATTTGTATAATTTTATTTCTAATATAACTACTTTTGCTTAAACTTTAGACATTACATAATAATAAGATAAGTTTAGTCACAATAGTAAATAAAGTGCTTCATCAGAACAAAAACTTATTATGACAAAAACTTGTTTCCATTTTATTATTTTTTTCTAATATTCTGAAATATTTAATTGTTTTAGCTTTAGTCTCCAATGTTACGGATGCCGTAGAGATGCTTATCCAACATTTCTCATCTGCCACGGACCAAGCCGAACTTGCCTTCTTGGGCGACTCGAAACAATCGCCCGCTTGCGCCAAAATTGCCTTAAATGCTCTATGTCCAGCCCTTTATGCCATATTTAGGGATGGCCTCAAGGAAAGCATCGAAACCTCTTTTGGTGCTGTCAACAATTCAGTTTGGCAAATGGTAGAATCAACCGCCAGACAAGGTACACAATACGCAATCTTAATAAAGTGATTATGTAATAGGTACAGACTGAGAACATACTAAGAGACAATTATTTTCAGGTCCAATAACAAAGTCGCTCAATGAATTAGTTCTGAGAATAAACAGTGAGGATGCAGTTACAGAGGGACTGGTCAAGTTTAACGCATTTATTTTAGGTCTATTAAAGTAAGTTCGAAGTTTTAAATTAAATTTAAATATTTTGATCTTTCTACATTTTTATACATAAAATAATAGGTTAGTTAATTTAAACAGTAGACTTCTGTATATTCTTACATCTTTGTATTACTTGAATAATACCATCTACAGCAACAATTTTATCAATCGAGTTTTGTATTCCATTATAGAATATTTTTATAAGGAGATAGAAGTCTACAATCGTTTAGTCTGATGAAAGATTACGATTGAAACAACATAATTTCTTACAGTGCACAGTCCGTTGACGCTTGGGTATCGTATGTGAGGACTCGGGAGTCGATATTGGCTAAGCACTATGATCCCGATTCTCTCATACTTGCCGGTTGCGTCGGCGAGCCGCGCTGTAGGGCTCTGCTCGATACGTTGCTGGCCAGTCTCGAGCCGCTGCGCCTGCTGCCCTTCTCCCTCGACCTCATGTTCGAGATGCGCGAACTACACAGAAGCTTCAAGCGAATCGAAAGCGACATGAGAGCCGCCAGTCGGGTGAGTTTTACCTCTGATAACACTAAGTAACACTCGCTAGTTACATAGTTATATCTATTGAATTTATCTATTTGACTTTCGGTGAGTACGTTCATCCGAACTTCATTGTATATTGATACATACGAAACGCCGCCAGATATCAGAGCAGACATCGCTTTATTTGCATTTTATTTATTGCATGTGCTTCAAATTCACAACTCACCGCGATTCGAGATACGTACGGCGTTTACTTTCGTGCACAGCTTTCATAAAATGCAAATAAAGGCACGATCGAACGATCGATGTCGGCAGATCCGCCAAGGACGCTCCTATTTACATTCGAACTAACGATGGATAGCATGTTGCATGATTAAACGAACTTTGGTGTATTTAACAGCCCACCGCGATTAACACCCCGCAACTAACCCTGAACCAGCGGAACTTGCTGAAATTGGTTCGCTCGATGCAGTCGAGCGGCATGAGCGACGACTCTCAGGCGAGCGTCATTATGCGGAACAAAGAGCCGTCGACTCCTGACCTCTTGAACGACACGGCTAATCTTAAAACTACCGTCGAAAAAAATAGACCCCGATCATGCGTCAATCCGACGCCTCTCGGATACGACTTATGTCCGAATAATAGCAGAATAGAATTAGAGAACAATAGGCGATGGTCGGGAGTCCAGTTGGGCTCGAAGTTGATGCAAGCCTTCGACCGATTAGTATTTGACGATAGCGATGATTACACCGATAGCCTAGAGAATAATAAACCCTCCTCTAAAGCGCCCGGCAATGATGCGAAGGTAATTTGGAGGGAACCTTTGTGTGAGCTCGGAACGCTTAGTAGTGTAGATTTTATTTTGTTCGTTTTATTTTCGTACATAACCACGCTTTCAGCTTTGTGACATTAAACAATTTAACGTAGTTGCTTTTTTTAGTTTGTTTCAGAATATTATTCTTTATTTTTGAGTGTGCAAAGACTTTGAACCCTCGACTTGAAACCCTGATAATATTATGTTCTTTGAATCACATAGTTTGTGGTTTACGTATAGTTGAATGTTCTGCTTACTCATAAACATGACTAAAATCGAGCATCCATTTTGTCTACACGAACATATTTGCATTCCACCGAAATGATATTTGTGTTTAGAATATTACATAGTTATAGGTGCATCGCATGTTTTATGAGTATTCTACAAACTTGTTAGATAAAATACAATTCCGGTATCTTAAACTAGCTCCCAAAATAGATTAAATGTTCCGTATAGTTTGAAATCCCAGAGTAGAAATGTATTTGTCCTTCGTTGTCTTTAAAGAATATTACATTTTTAATTTATTTTCTATTATATAATATTTCTAAACATTTGTATATGGATATAGCTTGATACGAGTGGCGAAGAGCAATGGAGACCCAGCTCAGCGAATAGCTGTGGCAGCAACAACACTGGCAACGGTAGTAACAACTCCGGTGGCAAGTTCAGGAAACTGCAGCTGAAATGGGAGATGCTGAGTAATGCTGAGAGCCCCGTCACTCCAACCGGTAAGTTAAAAAATCACTTTATTGAACATTCCAAAGGCATTAACAATGAGGTTCAGTTATTCTCTTTATTTCAAATTGCAGTATATGCGACCAGTATATAACTTACAGACTCAAAGATATATTGAACGTTTATTTATGTGTTATCAAAACACCGAACGCATTGATAGATATGGGCCAGAGGACTTGTTATCTGGTAAACGTTTGTAATTGTAAACGTTGCCGTTTCGTATCATATTGGGTCAAAATTATATATTTAAAGATAAATATACATATATAAAAGGGTTTTTGTACTTTAAAACATTGTATTTTATGAAGTTTTCTTCATTGGTCTAACATCATCCTTAATTTGTAGTTCGTCCGCGTACATCCTTTTCTTCATAAAATATTGAATTAAAGCCCCGGATCTAACAACAATAGCCACGGTTACACCATATTGGTTCTGTGCCAAATTTAGAACTTCCGCCATTACATGTACTGTTATACTAACACCTTATAACCAGTAAAAAGTTTAATGTGGATCATGATACTTTTTGGGCTTAATAAAACTAGTTACGTGATTCTTTCTCAAGAGCTTAAAGGATTTAACGAAGTGACTCAGAATAGACGACCCAGTTACGACGTACCGAATAGTTAGGAACAAAAAGATGTTTAACGCAATGAGAGTTAACTCGGCTGTCGGATGAAATTGGTTTCTTAGTTTAACATTGTAAATGTGTTTGTAAAATCACGTCATTTCCTATTGGCACGAAACGATACTATTTAAATAACGCGTAGGTGATTCTCGTTAAAAAAGTAATATACTATCCAACCTGTTGTAGCTGATCTATTTTCGATGTAAAGGGGCGCTTAAAATTGCCATGGTTGTAACATTGAAAGTTTTATTTTTATTTTTAAGTATTCAATGAAATCGGATTATACATTGAACTTGTCTCTTTATCTGGATAATCGCTCATCTGTAGTCCAAAATGGAATCTCAAGGTTAATCTTCAAGTGGATTTCCAACACATGTTGGTTGTTTAATATTTACTTACGACTTACGTGTATGATAAACGCACTTGAATGCATTTTATATTTTTATATTCTCTCTTTAGGACATGTTGGTTGTATTTTAACAAAGAAAATACTTTAATGTTAAAAATCCAATTGAATAAAACAATTTTACTACGAACATAAGAAAAGATAATTTAAACTATGAGCGTACATTTTCCACTGAGTTTAAGGAAATGTTAATAATATGAAACTGCCATGGTACTGATAAATTTTGTGCCATCTATAAAACAGTTGAAAAAATCTTCATATAGGTAAATTCATAGCAACCCGAATTTTTATCGTAAGTCCTATACTGAATGTTTATACTTATAAGTAAATGTGTGGTTTTTAATTTATATGTTGATTTCCCTTATATTTGAGTTGTTCCAGCTCTTCAAGTACATGTATAAGATATATTGTGTATACGTGAATTATAAAAATAAAAACGTTTGTCAGGTGAGACATCGCCAGCTGCGGCGCGTGGCTCGAAGATTCCGCGGCCCGTGTCATCGCCCGTGCGACCGCAGGCGCCCTCTATACCATCGCCAGCCAAATCGCACAACGCGCACCGGTATGTTTCACTAATCCATAACTCTATTTCATTTTCATTGCTTCATATAACACATACACAACTTCATCATAAATATATATGCATAAAAACATTTTACTAAGTATTTTGTATTTGTCCAATTTTCAGCAAAATATAAGACATCTCTGCTTTTACATAAATATAAATTTTATTTCAGTGAAATATAAATTCAATGTTCAAGGTAAATGATCACGTCATGTTATTTAATCTCGCTTCGCTGCGCAGAATATAAAAAGATTTCTGATTTTTTGGTTTAATTAATTTAAATTTGCAATCATTCAGTATAGTAACACAAGCAAACTACAAAAATTTACCTGGTGTTACAAATGAACACACCTGTATTTTATTAGCGTTGAACTCAGTACAGTTGGCATTACTACGTTGGATCATCTCCAATCTGTTTCCGTGTGGAACTTTAAACGACCCCAAAACATTTATCCTTAAATACCATTGATTCTTGGTAGAATTCAAACAGTACATATTATCTTTATTTAAAATAACATAAAGATATAAATAAACTAGATCACCCGATATTGTTTAAGTCCAGCCGTTATATAAGATATCGCCGAGATATTTGTTGACATTGTAATAATTACTGATAGTTGACATTGAAAAGGTTATTTTATTTTTTGCACCGAGACAATCGATCGTATTTCAATTTTATGTATGCGGGTATCGACTCTCATGTACATGTGGGTATATTTTTAGCTCTTATTTCAAATCTTAGTAGTTAGTACGCCCGTATGGGCTAAACAAAAAGTGTGACTAAGCGTAAAATTTTAGTGATTAATCATTTTTGTTGTACTCTTATGTACGTAATATATGCGCTGTACTCTTTGTCTCTCAGTTATGTTTTTATAAACCAAATATCAAAATAAATTTGTATTGATCCTGATATTGAAAAACATCGAAATAATCACATTATTCCTATCCAATACTTCTACAGACTTTTGGGGATTGTAATAAGGTTTATAATGAATTAATCCTCCTCATATTATAAATGCAAAGTTTGGGTATTTGTGTATCAATCACACCGCAAACTGAATCTTTTTTTAGATTTTATGAAACTTCGTATATAGTTCTTATCTAAGTTTGGAAGATATATTTTATTGATCTATAACGCGAACAATGCTGTAGGCAAAAGCTAGTTATTTCATAATAATAATATTTGTACAGAGGCATCCCGATAGCGGTGCGCAAGGGCGCGTCACCGACGGCGACGACGTCGCGGCCGCAAACCGCACAACGCAGCGCCGCTAACAGCAAAAAACCCCCGCAACCGGCTAACAGGTAAATTACATTTTAAAACACAACAACACTTACTCTGCCATAAAAAAAACAACTTACACTTCTGAAATATTCCTTTGCAACACTATTAAGTTTTATAACTTGAAAGTCAAAATTAAAATAAACATTTTCGTAGATATTTCTTGTCGTCACGCTTTCTGGTGGTTGGACAATATTTTATATGTAATGTTGTGATTAAGAGCACATTTCCCATAGTGCGAGAGGAAAAAAATAAGTAAACCAAAATCTTTTCAATAGATTAATTGTTATTCACGTAGTTTGTCGGTGGTTGGTCTATACCTATGCTATATTATTAAGAGCTTCAAAAGTGCACTTTTTAAGAACTATGCACGCATCTACAGAGTTATTCCTGAGAAAGCGGCGAGAAAATCATTGGACACACATCGAACCAAAAATATTGCTGAAAATAAAAATTCTGGCAATGTAAAAAAGACGCTGTATGTATTATGAATAAACTTGTTGGGACTAATTATAACAATACTAACTATTGTTTTCTACTCTTCAACTATTAATAAAATAATAGCATGTCCTACATGATTTCAATTTTAAATAAATGCTATACTCTAACTTGACTTATATATGTTACAAACAAATACTTAACTTTGATCAAATACTAACTAAATCAGGAAAACACAGAAAGGCAATGCGAAGACTTCGCAAAATTAATTCGTTATTATCATAACAATGACGTGCATGCACGGAAAATTGTCGAATTAGGGCAAACTTTGTCTTGCAGAATAACAAGTTACATGCTATGTTTAGAATGAGGGTAAACTGGGATCCATAAAAAAGGTAGAAACTGTTAAATTTAACTTTGATAACAGTTTTTTTGTCTTTTAAGCATGGATTGAATATTTAATTAAAAAGGTATTTAATAATTGGTTAACTTGTAAAATTATGCAACTTTCGTGGTCGTGGATAAAATTGACAATTTAAATTAATTTTATGTTTTTTAACCGAAATGATGGGATCATGATTGTTGGGTCATCTTAACGATGACCCTATATAATTTTCGTCTAATACTGTCATTAAAAACGTTGTCCACCTTTTAACCTGAAAAATGTGGGTGTTCTGAGTGAACGGCGTACGGCACAGGCATAATATTACACAAATTTTTGAAGAGTGACACTGTCCAGAGTGCTACATGTTATAATTCATATTATTTCTTTGTAATAAAACTCTCAGTAATACGCCGGCGTTTTCCTTCTGCGCGGTATGCCGTCCACTCAGGACGCACATTTCGGAGTGATCTCCAGTGGAGTCGTCTTGCAGCTGATCTTATATTTGCCGTAGGTAATCAAGTTTTAAGCGTTCTGTCTTTCTTTACTAAATAAAATTAATCACTGAAACGGATTCTACATCCAGCCCATGCCCCAATAGGGGACACTTTCCA